>JAEQBH010002407.1:0-136862 GCA_016808115.1 Tetrastigma voinierianum | reverse complement strand
AAACAGACCAACCTTCGTATCCCTTAAATGAACCAAGTGGTTATACCCATCCGCCGGAAACCCCAGCTCTAAATTCTCTCGCTTAACGTGATCCGGCAACGGTGCCGTCGCACAAGCAGGCAGAAGATATGAATTCTGCTTCCCCAGAACACGATCATCGTCAGGTGAATCTTGGTCCCTAGAGATTGTAGCAGAATGTTTCATCCATGAACTTTTGCGCCATTTGATAGTCACCGGATTTCTAAACTCTGAAACTTTTGATCAAACCCAGAAACCCACGATAGTCACCGGACTTCCTAAACTCGACACTCTGGATAAAACCCCCAAAAAACGAGAATCCAGATTGAAGCTCGGTGTACTTTAAATGGTCGTTATGACGGTTATCGGAGGGTAGTCGTTATGACAGTTATTGGAGGGTATGGACTTGTGCTGTGTTCAGACTTCAGAGAGAAATAAATCCTGACTCGGCCGAGTCGCCGTGTCTACGACTCGGCCGAGTTGCCGTGTCCTAGACCAGATACGATATTTGACACTGAATCGGTAAAAATCGTTGACTCGGACGAGTTTTCGAATTAACTCGGTCGAGTCGGACAAAAATAGCGACTCCATGTGATTCGCAGAAAATCTCAGTTGCGAATTAGATATTCCTCCCAAAAGACAAAGAAACCTGTGAATCTGAAACCAGACTCGAACTTATGTATGAAATCACAATCAAAAATCAAAAGAAAAAAAAATCAGCTGAATCAAAGACTCCCCTGAAAAGCAAAAAAAACCGTGAATCTCAGGTCGGAATTTCAACTGAGGAACGAAATCACAACCAAAAACCAAAAACCAAAAAAAAAAAATTTCTGAGGTAAACCAGTGACGGAGGGAGTGGACTCCTCGAGCGGTGCGTAGTCGAGGGTAAGACGATCCCAGCAGCAGTCCGATCGGAGCCTTCACCGGAAGAGACAAACCAGGCAAGAGCCCTAACACCATAAAACTCCGGGAGAAATAGAAATTGGGGAAAAGGGTTTTCGGCGAATGCTTAGTGTATTATTTTAAATACCATTCAGGGCAAATTTGGCACTCCCTCTTTTAAAAGCGTTTCTGGTCAAAAACGTTTTATCTGATTGTGCTTCTACAAAAATCAGTGAACAACACTTTTTTGGAACATTGAAATGAAGAATCACTTTCCATTGGAAACTAAATAAATTGATAATAATACCGTATTACATAATTTTAAGTAATTTTTATTTGAAGTCCTCTCCTTGTTCAGAAAGAAATTCTCTCCCAGTCGAGCTCGCTTTCTTCGCTTTTGTTGGTAGTTTTCGACTGGCCAAGCAGCTTCTTGGTTCTTCATTCTATACAATTATGAATCTTTATCTCGACTCCGCTTGTTTCTTTCCAAGTAAACCGACTTCTGGCTCCTTGAAGGGATGGATGATGTAGGTAGAAAATACGTTTGAGTTGAGTTTGGTAGGACGGTTCCTAACCGATCACTCCATCAACTTCAATTTCATGCGGGATCGTTTATCTCATCTTTGGAGGCCAGGAAAGGGTGTATGTATTTCTGAACTCGCCAATCAAAGGTATATCTTTAAATTTTTACATGTTAGATTCAAGAAGTATTACGGGAGGGCTATGGACATATGACAACCACTTGTTGATCTTACATTGATTCAACCCGGTGAACGCCTCAACTGCATTCCATTGAATTCCATTGATTATGGTGGGTTCAAATTTTTGACTTACCTTCTAGTTATATGTCGGAATCAGTCGGCAAACAATAATTATATTGGCTTTTTTCTTGAATATGATACCATCGCAATAATGGGGGAAGTATTAAGGAGTATATGAGACTACGTGTGTCCATGGATATTCGACCTCCATTGAAGTGTGGAAAACGACTAAGGACACCCAAAGGGGACGAGTTCTTTGTTTCCTTTAAATATGAAAGACTTAGCCTTTTTTGTTTCATATGTGGTTGCTTAGGGCATTCAGATCTGTTTTGTCCCATGTTGTTCACTATTCCAGAAGAGGAGACATCCACACGTAGAGTTTAAGGCCTAACGCGCCACTGCTAGCTGTGCAGCCTGGATTCAATCCTTGGTTATGCACAAATCAAGGCCAACAATTGGAGATGACGTTTGGTGGGTATACAATGGCTAAAAGGAGACGGATTGGAGCAGTGTTGGCATAGGAAACTCGGGAAAATCCTACAAATCAGGGCCACAAAGAGCAGTTGGCGGCTGTGATGGAAGAACGTGTATGTATGGATGAGGTGGATTACATGGAAAATATCGAGGTCAAGTGTAGATGAGGATGAAGATCTACGCTACTGCGCACAGAAAAACGGAAATGTTGGGCCAAGCTTGGAGGCCCAAATTGGTACCATGGCCTTAGACAAACCCAATGTTGATAATATAGACATGCAGACTTCTCCCACTCCAACAAACCAAGATAACCCTTTATCGCAGGACTCACACAAGCCTCTCCGCCCATCTCCAATGATCTCGCCCCGCTTGAACTGTAAGGGTTTGGGTCAGGCCCATGCAGTTCAAGCTTTAAGTGAGTTGGTCAAAACTCACAGGCCCATGGTAGTTTTTTTGTTTGAGACATTGGTTAACAGTAACAAAATAGAAAGTTTGAGGGTAAAGCTGGGTTTTCAAAATGCTCTGGCAGTGGACAGACTAGGTCGAGGAGGTGGAGTTGTTGTTCTATGGAAAGATCTGGAAAAATGCAGAGTTATGAGCTTCTCGACCCACCATATTGACTTAGAGATTGACGATGAAGCTAGGGGTAAATGTCGTCTGACTGGTTTTTATGGTATGCCGGAGCGAAATCACCGACGAGACTCATGGAATTTACTACATTCCTTCATCCCGCCGTCAGCTCTCGGTGTGTGATAGGGATATGAATGATTTACTTGAGGAGTCTGATACAGCGGAAATACCGCACCCCCGCTCGCTATTCGAGGATTCCGAGATGTCGGTTTGATTGTGGCTTAATAGACGCCCCTCTTGAAGGTTACCCTTTACATGGGAAAGGGGAAAAGGGACGCCAAATTGGGTAGAGGAAAAGCTAGACCGTTTGTCGCTTCGATGCTTCAAGTTGAATCTATTTCCGCAGTAAAGCTTCTAATTTGATCGCCTCGCATTCCGATCACCACCAATCCTCTTATGCACAGTTGGGTCGATTGCCAAAAAGAGAAGATTTCGAAAATTTCAGTTTGAGAACAGCTGGTTGTCTGAACCAGAATTACATCAAATTGTTTCACATGCTTGGCTTGAATCGTCAGGCGCAACCGTGAGCAAATTGAACTCATGTGCCCTTTCTTTGTTCAGTTGGGGAAAGGAATTAGCTCTCATATTCAGAAAGGATATCGATAATTGCAAAAAAGAGTTGGAATTTGTCCGGTTTAAAACTGATGAGGCATCTATTAGGTATTTCAAAGAGCTGAAAGTTCAGTTGTCTCACAGACTGGACCAAGAAGCTACATACTGGAGGCAAAGATCGAAATTTTATTGGCTCAAAGAAGGTGATTCCAACACCGCTTCATGCAACTGCTTCAAATTTCAAAAAAGAAAATGAGATTATCGGTTTGACCACCGATAAGCAGTGGAGATTGGCCAAAACAAATGAGACATTCAGCAGTAGCAATGATCATTTTCATGACCTATATTCGAATAGTCCCCGTAAGTATGATGAAGCCTCGATTGTGTCGATGTTAGAATATGAGAGATGCGAATACTGCGTTGTTGTTACCATTCTCGAAGGAAGAATTTAAGGAGGCTATTATGCAGATGCACCCTGACAAATCGCCAGGACTCAACGGATTCAATCCTGCGTTTTATCAAAGGTTTTGGGATCTAGTAGGTGACGATGTATATCGAGATATTTCCAAAGTGGATGAATAATTGCTCTCCATCGTAAACCATACGACATATGCTTGATCCTAAACATCGTGAATCAATGAACTATGGAAGGATTACAGCCAATTGCACTCAGAATGTGAACTATAAAACTCAAGGTTTTGGTAAACCGATTGAAGAAATTGTTACTCGATCATCTCTCAGAGCAATCTCGCATTTGTTTCGTGAAGGTCAATCACTGATAACGGCCTTAGTGGCATTCGAAATAATCCATCATATGAAGAGGAAGAATAAAGGTAAACAGGGGGGTGTGGCCTTTAAAATTGACATCAGCAAAGCCTATGACAAAATAGATTGGGGCTTCCTCAGAGGGATTATGTTGAAATTGGGTTGATAATACTGGTCGACCATGACGCTATGTGTTTCACGTTATAATGTTCCTAGTGACGGGAGGGAGGTAGGGCCAATTATTCCGAAAAGAGGGTTGCGACAAGGTGATCCACTGCCTCCCTATCTTTTTATCTTATGTGCTGAGGGGCTATCCTCGTTGATCAAAAGGGCAGAATCAGAGGGAGTACTTCATGGGTGTCGAGTTAGTAGGATTGGTCCAACTGTTTCTCATCTTCTTTTTGAAGACGATAGCCTGTTTTCTTCCGAGCTTCTGAGAGTGAATGTAATGTGATGAAGAAACTTCTCCTCCATTACGAAGAAGCTAGTGAGCAGGTAAATCCTACAAAAACTGAATCATGTTCGGGCCTAATGTTACTCAACTCTCGCAGCCTCGCCTTGTCATCTATTCTCTGATGTATCAAATCCTCCCACATCGTAAGTGTACTGGGGGCGCCCTCATTACTGGGAAAGAGCGAAGAAGATGGTATTCAATCACATTAAAGAACGTGTATGGCAAAAGAATCCAAGGTCGAAAACATACCTATATCCGCAGTCGGGCAGAAGTGTTGATCAAGGCACGCCTAATCCATCCCAACGTATTATATGAGTACCTTTATGTCGCCACTTATTCTTGATGAAATTCAAAAATGCTGAACTTTTTGGTGGGATCGCTAAAAGATGGAAACGGTGGCATAAAATGTTGAAAATTTTTCGGAAACGATTTAACAATTCAGATCCTAATAGAACAATTAAATCAACTAATTTAACAATCATGACATAATTTACAGAAAATGAAAAGAAAAACTTACTTGAAGAATCCATCACAATAATTGAATATGCCAAGTAATAATATATATGTTTTTCCTATGCTAGATCCGTAACACTTAAAATCGCCCTTTGATGATATAAAGACTTGATTGATTCTTGACTTTCTGAATCAAACCCTCTTAGATGCTATGTGTTTTTCTATGCCTTCATATATATATATATAGAGGCAAGAATACAAATATTAAATATTATTTATTAAGACATTTACTCATAACAGCTTACATTAATATTAAATGCCTTTTATTAAAGACATTTACTCAAATAACAGTTACTAATATTAAATGTCTTTTATTAAGACATTTACTCAAATAACAGTTACTAATATTAAATGTTTTTTATTAAGACATTTACTCATACAACAAAACTGTAAGACCCGAGAAATTCCAATTTCTGGAATAAGGGCAAAATCGTAATTTCGGTTACGAAATTGTAAATTCGGTTAAAAATCCGTAATTTATTCTCTAAATCTCGGATGATGAAACGAATTTCACCGCTAATCGCTCCTCACAAATCTAGCTAGCACGTAAAATTTCGTAATATTCCGAGACGGAGTCGGGCATCGCGCCAGACATCGCTTGCCGTGTCAGAAACGATTTTCGATGCGACGAAAGTCACATATAACAAGTACTCATGTATCATAAGTGGTATGAGTAGAGAAATGACAAATGACGTCGGTGATAGCATCAATATCAAATCTGGAATAAGGACATAATGGTCATTTTAAATTCCGATGCAAAGCCTACCAGCCGACAAGATAAGGCATTCTTCTTCTCCTCCACAGCCAAAAGAAACGTGGGGGTGATTTTAGATATCCAGTGTTCTCCATTTTTGAGAGGCTTTTTAGAGAGAGAGGCGTTTCTCTCTAGAATAACATTTGGGAGATCCACTGTCGCAAGGCCTTCTACGAAAAAGAAACGTTTCACGCGGAGCAGCTACGCGTGACCCTCGGCTTAGTTTTGACAAACCCTGTGGAGGCAGTGGTTTCTCCCTACCAGTTTTATTCCCAAGCGCTTTTACTAATGTTCGAAATGATTGGAGCCGCAGAGTTACTTTTAATCGGTCCCAAATCTTGGGACCGAATTATTATAAATTTTTGAAACTCAAATGGCAAAAAATGGGGCAGTCCGTGACTGTGGGGCTGTTACGAGGTGCTGAATTCATAAATATTGAAATAAATCATGCTTTACTGAAATTGTTCAGAATCTGACTGCGGAAATGCGGTTCGCAAAGTGAACCGATGAATGGTTGTGCTGCTTGAACCGTGAAACCTAGGTTTTTACTGCTCATAGGAATAGTGACATAAAATATATTTTTGCGTTAAATGTGTTTTGCCGAGTGATTCAAGTCGTAATTGCTCGACTTGATCATTAGCCCATGAAGCACTTCATGTAAGGAGTTGTATAATTACATAAATACGATTAGCGATGGAATTATGCGAAGTATATTCACGTTTATATATTCGCATGCGACAGGGATCAGATTTGAACTTTGATACGTATCATTCCATATTTGACCTAACACCCCAGATTATAGAGTGAGTGCATGAGATGAGTCTAGAGAAAATGGTTCAGGGTTGTCTTAAAAATGTTAAAATTATCTGAGGGTAGTCCAAACTAAAATATCAATCAAGCCGGAGCGCCCA
This sequence comes from Tetrastigma voinierianum, assembly GCA_016808115.1. Lineage (NCBI taxonomy): Eukaryota > Viridiplantae > Streptophyta > Magnoliopsida > Vitales > Vitaceae > Tetrastigma > Tetrastigma voinierianum. Next base: position 130,148 of record JAEQBH010002407.1, on the reverse strand, counting down.
ATTGATATTCACATCTGCGAGGGTAGTCCTACAAACAAATAATATATCAATCGCCTGAAATACCAATTGAGCATATATTCATCGGAGAAATTACAACAAATAATATATCAATAATCGCTTCTGAGCGCTCCAATTGATATATATACATCGGAGGGGTCATTCACAAATAAACAAATTAATAATTTTATACGAGGCTTAGGCGAGTGTGGAGAGAGCTGGTGAGACTTGATCCGAAAGCCGTCACGTGAACATTCAAGAGGATGATTAGCTGAATCGCAGAGCGATCAACATCAGACCGCACTTAGCGCGAAGAGCCCACTTGCGGCGATTCTCCTATCAGCATTAGCTCACCCCGTCAGGGACCCCCTCTTACAGCAATGTGAGCGTGCAAGAGACGGCTCGTCCTGAGGTCAGGTTCTTAAGAAAAAGTTTTAATGGGCTTTGGTGGTTTGTATTAGAATTCGTAGATTAATATACGCTGTATAAGAAAGAAACATTCAGAACTCTTGTAACTATAGGATATATAGTTGGATTCATAGTTGGTATGCATACTCGAGAATTGTTTATACTCAAGTGGTCGTTTTACTCATGTCAGATTATATTGGACTGCTTGGGACAGGTTTCATGTAGGTGTTATCTGGGGCAGGTTCCCGCACAACGGCAGACTCGCCTCGATTTTCCAAGTGGCGCTGCAACCCGACATCCAATTGTATTCCACGGTTGATTTAACAACGGACCCCGGCTCAAGGCCACAAAGAGACATTCAAGTAGGATCATGCATTTGCTTGAATGTATGTTTAATTTGGAACATTGCAATCGCACTTAGGTGGGTGAGTAGCCCACTTAGGCGCATTCTCATAACGAGCATTAGTTCACCCCTGCCGTGGGACCCCCTTACAAGCACAAGGGAGCGCATGAGGAGAAGGCTCGTCCTAAAGGCTGAGTTCTAGAAGAAAGCCGGAATGTGGCTTTGGTAGTTTACATGTATTAGAATTCGGGTATTTTAATATATGTTGTATAAGAGTAAAACATTTGTAACTCTTGTAACTATAGGATATATAGTCGGATTCATAGTTGGTATGCATATGGAGAATTGTTTATGGGCCCAAGTGGTCGTTTTACTCATGTTGGGATTATATTGCACTGTTTGGGACAAACTATATGCAAGTGCATTGTACTGCAGAGCCCTGCACAAAGGAGACTCGCCTGATTTTCCTAAATGGCGTTGGGTAACCCGACATCCAATTGTATTCCACGGTCGACGGCAGTCAACTTAATTTCCTAAGCCAGTGGCGTCACCTAAAATATTTAAATTTTAACGAATTGGCACAGAGGGATTTACACCCGATAATTGTCTCTTAGATACTACACTAATCATCACCGTGTGTACGACGATAACAATTATCAATACTGAAATTATATGAATCAATTAGAAATTAAAATTTCTAACATTCTCCCACTTGATTCATATACGACTAGTATACAACATATTAACATAACTTGAGCTCACTTAAAATGTTATATATAAGTCACAACTTCGTAAGAACTAAACTGATCGAATCATGGCGGTCACGAGCCTGACAAACGTCTCGATTCCTTCCATGTATCACAAGTCAATTCAATTCAAACAGCCACAATTTGATAAGGTAGACAATTCGAAAATACCTTAGATCCCACAATGTATTAACAAGACCTAATATCTATAATCATAATAAAATATGCATAACTGAAATATGATTCATAGATAAGCAAAATCCAAACAAACATCGATATCTAGAGTTTCAAAAAAACATAAACGTGCTAAACATAAATTCATACATGTATGACCAATCATCTGATATACAAGGACTTCGCGACTACTCCCATTTTAGTAATATGGTCAATAAATGTTTTAGGAGCTAGTCCTTTAGTCAGCGGATCCGCAATCATATCATGGGTGCCACTGTAAAATATTTGAACTCTTTGATTTTGCACCCTCTTCTTGGACAGATAGATACTTTAAATCCATATGTTTCGCACTTTGTCGTATCTATCATTCTTAGAGAATACACCGCGCATTATCAATAATAAATCCTCATTTGTTTAGCAATGGTACCAATGATACTTAAATCATTAATGAAATTGCGCAGCCACAACGATTGAACTGTAGCTTCAAAGCATGCTATAAATTCGAGTATCCTTACATCCGACATAGTCTGAGTCCAAGTAACCAACAACCTCAAGGTTGCTAGTTCTTCTATATGTGAGCATGTGATCCTTAGTGCCTTGCAAGTACCTCAAAACTTTCTTTGCAGCTCTCCAATGAAATAATCCGGATTTGATTGATAACGACTCAACATAACAACCACAAAGCTTTTATATCCCACTCTAGTACAGTCCTCGGGAAAGCATTACATCAAAATTCCAACTAAAGAAGCATAAGGAATATTATCCATTTTTATGCTCCAAATCATTTTCGGACATCGATGGGATCAAATTGTCTCCTTTCTCCGGGATGGGAACTGACTATGAACATGATTCCATCTTAAATCTTTCTAGAACTTCTGTTAATGTAAGCCTTTTTGAGAGATCCCAAAATTCTCGTGATCTATCCCAAATATTTATATATTCTCGATCACATAGGAAGCCTCACCCATATCCTTCATTTCAAAGTTACTAGAAAGGTGTGACGCCCCAAATCCGGGGTGTCCGTTGACTACCCGTCAACCTGCGGAAATCTATACATCTCGTATCACGAGACGTATATCTGAGTAACAATGGCCTCAGTCCATGTCAATACTCAAAATAATATTAATCAACTATATTCCGATAGTTTATATGCCTGCTTTACAAAAAAGATTTATACATAAGTACAAAATTTTCTGGGGGGCCACATTTCTATTTCTTCTCAATAGATACCTCATCAAGCAAATCGCTCCCCGATAGTCCCCGTGCACCTGAAAGGGGGGTCTCACGACCTGCGAGCAAAGCCCAAGAGAAAATTCTCCTACAAGGGTTACTCCCACCTAAAATGCATATGGTAACAAGGGCTATATAAACAATCAATCACATTCCACACATAATTGATTCTATGAGGGAAATGTCTATAACATGCAATAGATGAACCCTCACGCTACGACCTGTCCCAACCGACTCCTCACACTCGAATGCCAAGCATGACTAAAACCGTCACACCATGACTAAACCATTGGACACCCTCCAATTTATTTATCAAACCTGATTTTTATTCTTTTCCTTTATTTTGTGGGCAACTGATTCCTGTTTACACCGTAGGACACGACGCCTTTTTCAACATTTTCACGAACTTGCATCGTCTGGATTCATGTCTAACCGTGAGTAACCGGTGGGACTTTCACCCTGGGGGGGGATCTACCCCAACTTGCTCCGCCCAAAACATGTAATTTATCATTTTGATCATTTACACACTCGTGAATCTCTACCTTGGACTTTGTCCCATTTTTCCTAGCTCACGACCCACTCACCAACACACCCATGAATAAACCACCCCGCACTCCACACCCGACCACGCGATGTGACCGCATATGAAATGAATGATGCCAATGAATTTTCCTCATGTTACATGCATGAATGAGCACTACATGAAACATTTACACACCATGGATAATTATAATTGATACATATAATTTACCTCCATGCAAAACATATCAATACATCAAAAAAAAACATGCATCAATATCACAATTCACACTTAGCATGTTATTCAAGCAAGCCATAACACACAACAAGTCTCAACTTGGTACCATTCAACAGGGTACCTCACGGCCCTTTCACAAACATGAACCATAGTGGTTCCAATCACTGTCATCTCATCAACAAATCACAACATCTAGAAACTTTCGCCTAGTAAAACCCTAACTCCCACAAATATGCAACCGGTCATGGAATCCATAATTCCTTAGTCCCAAGGCTTGGAACTAATTCACATGGCCTCTCATGGCCTCCCATAAGCAACCTCTACCATTATAAAGCCTTTTAAAGCAAAGTAAACAAAGTAGGAAAATATCCTCTACCTCTTGGAAGTTGAAGAAACTCCCAAAACCTGAGTCCACGCGCTGTCCCTCTCCGTGTAACAACTTCCTTCTTGTTCATTCAAGGAACCGACTGGCCGGATCGCCTACAAATCTAGAGAGAAGGAAGACGTTCTCTCTCTAAAAATGAAGAACAAAGCCTTCTCGTGATCCAACTTCTTCTTCCTCTCCACGTTTCTCGCTTATTCTTTACTTTCGCTTTTCTTTCTTTTCTCTTTCTCTTCTCATTTTCCTTTCATTTTCTCCTCATTTCTTCAATTTTCTTCTCCTTATTGGTCATTTTCACCCTGGGAGTAATCTATCATATGGTCACTTGGGAGGAAATTTCCTCTCCTTCCTCAAACCAAATCAAGTACTCTCCTTTTCCATAAATTTTCTTATTTCATAAATCCTCTTTTATGACATCATCCACCACATGGCTTCACGTGAGACATGGATTCACCTCACACACGCTTTAATTCTGAGCCACTTTTGATGCCAAGTGTCACACACTTGTGGTGCCATGTGGCATCCCCTTATCTTGCCATGTGTCATCCGACACCTCACGCCTCGAAAAATGTGAAATCCCGACCACCTCGGAATTCAACGAAATTCGACGTGATATCTAAATTTCACGAGACGATTTCAACGGAAAAGTCCGTTTCGTCATCCGAGATCTAGTAAAATTCTGGATTTTCAACCGAAATTTCTATTTTACCCTTTATCCAAAATCTTGGATTTTCTGGGGTTTCACATTCCTCCCCCCTTAAAAGAATTTCGTCCCGAAATTCCACCCACACACATATGCAATCACATGCACATGCTTCCCTACCGTGAGCAGAATCCTTGAGATCTTAACTCACCGTCTGCATATATGCAACTTTCACCCTAAGGTTCACCACGCTACCGCTGCGCAACTCTGATCTCTTAGAAAATTTAAATCTCTCCCTACATCCTAGGGAAGAATTTTCTCCTATTCTGGTTTTTCTAAAGGCCTCAACCTCTATGCCCAAACTTATCACACAAGATGATCGATGAATGAACGTGATGCATCCTTAATTCAAACGCTTACTCCAATCAACAAGTGCGAGTAGAAACGCATCCCTACATATCCCGTCCAGATGCTCAAATTTGTAGTTCCATGAGACTCGCCTCCTAGACAATCTCGCTCCTATGCCCAGTTGGCGGCAATGGTAACACATCATCACCTAGTCTGACCCGAACCCGTCTACAAATCCCGTGGGTCGATCTCGACCCACGCCCGACCTGCCTATATGGCCCGCCCGAGAAGTGCTAAATAATGTGGCACTCTCGCACCGATGTCATCCTCCGACTCCATACTAGGGTATGGAGAAACCAACTGTAGCTGCTCCTGTCCCACAACTAACTGACCGGCATTGTACCCAAACTGATCCCCGTCTCTCGAGGGCACCTCTCATGTGTGTCCGGGCCGGGCCGGCAATAGTAGCACACCATCTCGCCCACTCCGACCGCACCTCAACTCGTCTCAATCGATGATCGGGACCGAGGTGTCCCATAACCGTGGATTCTTGCCTCGTGGCAATCCTCTCATATGCCCAAAGCCGATGGCACAAACATGTCATCAACACCCCTACCGGGCTCCCGATCTCAAAACTCGTGTGAAGCAAAAGTCCTCTGCCTTTTTCCCCGATTGGAAGAAGATGGATCTTCCTTCCTCTTAACGCCAACACATATATCTCGTGTGCCTCGTATGTCATCCATTCCTCCCTCTCTACCCAATGGAGAATGATGAGCTTCTATACGCTGGAGGTCAGTCTGAATTTCCCGGGTTCACACATCGCACAAGCTTGTGCACAGCAAATGACCGCAATGCCCACAAATTTCGCAAAGGCCCGCTGAGCAACACGGCGCACATCGGGCCTGGCGTTCGACCAAGACCCCGGACGCACCCCTATGTCCTCGCCCTCGACTAGCCATCTACATATGTCAAATGACAACAAGATTCATTAAATTTTCACTCAGTCCAACTAGCAATGCACCTGCCAATTATTAACAGACTTTACAACCATGAACTGACCCGTTCATTTCCTAAGCGGTGCTAATTGCCAACCACTCATAAATAAATTCAAAACTTTCTTTGTTCTGCTTCTTATCCAAGTTCCTAACTCCATATCACCATTTCCTATACGCATTAAACCATGATATAACATTCTACAAGACTCAATCACAAGAAACATAATTCCCATATACATCAGTCCGTGTATATGTCCTTTCACGCAATTTGAAACCCAAATTACGCAATAGTAAAAAAAAGCAACATTAATTTCAATGCAGTATCTCTAAGGCTCAAACACAGCCCCGAGACACTATTCACACACCGGAAAAATAAAATTTTTCACATACCAAGTCGATGCATTTATAATAAATGCAATATAAATATCTTATATATTAAATCACCCAAGAAAATTTTTAAAAATTTTGTACTTTTTTTTTTTTTTTTTTCCCGTGAACAAAGGTTCATGAACAAAGTACTATGAATGATCCAAACAGTTGATCAGAACAAGCAGATCAGAAGAAATCAAGCTGGGTGCACAAACAAGGCACACCCAAAACTCCATAAAACAAGGAAAGTACACCAAGGCTACAAGAAGCCTGTGTCGTGGTGTCACGCGCACACCGCCTATGTCAGCGGCCAGACAACCAAATAAGAAATACAGGCTCGCAGGCGCGAGGTCGCGCTGCGATAGTTCTATGTCGGGCGTATGTCGCGACCTCACTGCCTTGCCCAGTCTAACCGCCCATGTCGCGACGTCACTTCGATGTCGCGACATCAAGACACCAATCATGCGACATCACACGGTAGTCGCGACACCGCCTCTCCCGCCTGTACCGCCGTCAAGATTATGTCGCGAAGATCAACCCCATGTCGCGACATCCTCGAAGATTCACCTATGTCGCGGACATCGCTTTCATGTCGCGACCTCCTGCATCATTACCGTCCATGTCGCGACCTCAAATCCATGTCGCGACATCAAGCCCAGCCTAGCCACTGCCGCCCATGTCGTGACATCCACTGATGTCGCGACCTCCCCGAGATCATGCCGCCCCATGTCGCGGATTACCCGTTCATGTCGCGACACCGCTTCTCGCCGTCCACGCCACGCCCATGTCGCGACTCCGCAATGATGTCGCGACATCGCCCCGCACGCTCTTTTCCGCTACGTCGCGACGCCATGTCGCGACCTCCTTTGCAGCCACTCATGTCGCGACCTCACTTTGATGTCGCGACATCAATTCTGCTGGCCACTTCCTGCTGCCACTCAGCCAGGTCACGACGCCATTCTTCCTGGTCTCGACCTCACGTTTAACCACACCAGGTCGCGACCTCGAATCCATGTCACTTAATTCTCAAACAGTCCTAACCCGCAGCCGAAATTTTTTTTTTCATCCAAAGAATTTTCTTTCAAGCATTCATTGATGCAGTAGCCTAACCCACTGCTTCATATAAACTTTAAAAATGTAAGAGTTGAATTTCAACTCTTTTTCCCTGCATGAAAACTGGAACAACCTTCCAGAATTTCACAACACCCATCTACTGCAATTCCAAAAACTGGAACACTGCCCAGAAAAATAAAAAATTTTTTTTTTTTTCAATTCCTCCGCAGCCTTCCCGCTACTCCTAAGGATGAGTTTGTACACGCTCTTATCCACTTCTAAATTTCTAGAATTTAATTTCACTTTCCTTTGTGCAAAATCGAATAAATTTTTAATTCCACAAATTCCATTCGCTCCATGTTCAAAACCGGAGCACGCCTGCAAATTTTTTTTTTTTTTTCGTTTATTTCTCGGACTGTTTCGCCTATGATTTCTGGAACATCTAAGGTTAGATTTTCTAATCCCAGCATTCAACACTTTCCATGCTATTCACTCAAGCATACACCACACAATTCATAACAAACATGTTATACACCATCACACATCACATTTAATTCACCAAAATGCACACTGATGTATGATCTAACCCGTTTCCCATCAAGTCCTAGGTATATTGTATACCTAACTCTACACCCACTGGAGTCTGCAACTTTACCTTTGCTCGGGCTGCTTCGTGACGCCCCAACCGGGTGTCCGCGACTACCCGTCAACCTCGCGGAACCCATACATCTATAGTATCACGAGACGTATATCCGAAAGTAACAATGGCCTCTCAGCCCATAAAGCCAATAATTAAAATATGGTTAATCAACTATATTCTCGATGGGGCTATATGTCTGTTACAAAAAGATTTATACATGTACAAAAATTTTCAACCATTTCGCTTTCTTCTCAAAAGCTATCCCTACTGAAAGTGTCGCTCCTCGATAGTCCCAGACTAAAGTGGGTCCCACGACGGGTGAGCAAAGCCCAAGAGAAAATTTTCTCAGCAAGGGTTACTCCCACCTAAATGCATATGTACGGCATATATAAACAAGCAATCACATTCCATAAAATTATTCAATAATATATGAAATGTCTATAAAATGCATGAGATGCAACCCCTCATGCTCACGACCTGAGTCCCACCCGACTCCCTCACACTTGGAATGCCAAGCGTGACTAAAACCTGTCACACACCATGACTAACCCATTGGACATCCTCCAATTTTATTTATCAAAACCTGATTTTGATTCTTTTCCTTTATTTTGTGGGCAACGGATTTCCTAAGCATAATCAGAGGACGCCGCACGCCTTTTTCAACATTTTCATCTAACTTGCATCGTCGATTCATGTCTAACCGTGAGTAACCTGTGGATTTCACCCCGGGGGATCTACCCCAACTGTTCGCCCAAAACATGTAATTTATCATTTTGATCATTTACACACTCGTGAATCTCTACCTTGACTTTGTCCCATTTTTCCGAGCTCACCCACCCACTCACCAACACTGATGAATAAACCTTACCCTGCACCCACACCCGACCTGACGCGATGTGACCGTGCATATGAAATGCATGATGCCAATGCATTTTCCTCATGTTGCATGCATGAATGAGCACTACATGAAACATTTACAAACCATGGAAAATTATAATTTATACATATAATCTACCTTATGCAAACATATTAATACATCAAAAGCATGCATCAATATAACATTTCACACACCGCATGTTATTCAAGCAAGCCATAACACACAACAAGGTCTCAACTTAACCATTCAAATGTGGTACCTCACGGCCCCTTCACAAACATGAACCATATTGGTTCCAATCATTGTCATCTCATCAACAAATCACAACATCTAGAAACTTTCGCCTAGTAAAACCCTAACTTCCATTGGGGCCATGCAACCGTCATGGAATCCATAATTCCTTAGTCCCAAGGCTTGAACTAATTCACATGGCCTCTCATGGCCTCCCCATAAGCAACCCCTACCATTATAAAGCCTTTAAAGCAAAGTAAACCAGCAAGAAAATATCCTACCTTTTCGTTTGTCGAAACTCAACTTTTCAAGGCCCACACGTAGATCCCATCAAGGCACCAACTTTAGTCTTCGAACTTTCTCGAACGCCGACGTTTCAAACCCGGAAAATCCTCATTTTCCCTCTTCCTCTTTCTCCTTTTCCTCCCTTTTTCCTCTAAGAACCGTTTTCTTGTCTTTCTCCTTTCTTTTTCTTTCCTTTGCTTTTCTTTTCTTTTTTCATTTTCTATCTCACCTCTCTTCATTTTCTCATCTCATTTACCATATTCTCTTTTTCTTTCTCCTCCAATTTGGAGAATCAATCATTCGGTCAATGGGAGGAAATTGCCTCCCCCTTTCCTCATGTCTCATGTGTGGCCTCCTTTTCCTCATGTTAATTTTCTTATTTCTAATGCCCTTTATGACATCATGCACCACATGGCATCATATGGGCCATGGAATCCCTTCTCCCACATGGCTTAATTGTGAGCCACTACTTTTGATGCCAAGTGTCACACTTCTACGCAGCCAAGTAAGATCCTTATCCACATGGTGTCATCCGACACCCCACGCCGAAAATATGAGAAACCCGACCACCTCTGGGACCCAACGAATTCGACGCAGAGTTTAAATTTCACGAGACGATTTCAACGGAAAGTCCGTTTCGTCATCCGAGATCTAGAAAATCGGATTTTCACCAAATTTATTTTACCCCTTTATCCAAAATCTGATTTCGGGTTTCACAAAAGGTACTCTTAACATCATGCACAACCCACGATCACTAGCGGCAAGACGAACATCATCTACATACAACACAAGGATTATGAACTTGCTTCCCACAACCTTCATGTAGATGCACCGGTCAACGGTCATTTCTACAAATCCATATGGCAATACGGTATCATTAAACTTCAAATACCATTGTCTGGAAGCTTGTTTTAATCCATATATTGATTTCTTCAACCTACATACCAGATTTCTTTTACTTGTGGTCTCAAAACCTTGAGGTTGATCCATATATACCCCTTCTTCCAAATCTCCATTGAGAAAGGCCGTTTTAACATCCATTTGGTGAAGCTCTGATCAAAAATGAGCCACCAAGCCACATAATCCTTAAAGAGTCCTTTCTAGAAACGGGAGAGAAAGTCTCTTTATAGTCAATGCCATCCTTTCGGCGTAACTCTTGGCAACAAGTCTGGCTTTGGTACTCTCGACATTGCCCTTAGAGTCTCGCTTGGTCTTAAAGACCCACTTACAACGACTCTTTTAGAATCCTTCGGTAATTCCGTCATTTCCCAATCTTTATTGTCATCCATGGATTTCAACTCTTCCTTCATGGCCATTAACCACTTTTCGTAATTCACCGCCTCATGGCTTGGCCGAAAAGACCCGGTCATTATCAATGCTCAAGTCACTTCTATGCTCAAGTGTATAAAATATATAGTCATTCGAATAATCTTTTCTCTAGTAGACCTCCTTGATACTATTTCTTCTCGAGGTCGCACTCTTGCTCATTAATCCTGAGCATTTTCCTCCTCTTCTTGAACAATGGCATCCATAATTGGGCTTCGAGCATCCATTTGATGTTATTCCATATTCATGCCTTGTGGCCGTACTACACATTAGGAACTTCAATTTGAGATGGATCATTTGATGGTTTTCGGGTCCATCAATGACTCTCTTATCTCCACATCACGTGCTCTGACCTAATCGACACTACCATTTTCACGAAGCAAGCATTCCCCGACTCTACAATTCTTCGCATTCATGGTTAAGACAATAGAATATATAATCCTTTTGACCTTTCTGGATATCCAATGAAATAAATTCACTAATGGTCCCTGAACTAACTTCTTTCATGTGGGATTATATATCCTCACTTCAAATTAATGTACCACACGTGAAGATGTCTTAAACTAGGCTTCCTAGATGTCCACAATTCATAAGGTGTCTTAGGAACTGCTTTACTAGGTACCCTATTTAATATGTATGCGGTTGTCCTTAATGCATACATCCACAATGAAATAGGTACAAAACTATCATTTACCATACTCCTTACCATTTCCATCAATGTACGAGACACGCCTTTCTCATTATGCCATTTTGGTGTGGGCGACCCGTATCAGACACCGCGCACAAATGCCCTTTTGACTCAAGGAGTTTCTTAAATGGGCCTGGAATTTGTCCAACTTCCGATGTCTTTCCATAATATTCACCACCTCTATCGGAACGTATTACCTTAACCTTTCTATTTAACTGCCTCTCAACCTCTGAAATGAATGTCTGAAGGACATCAACCGATTGAGTTCTTTCATGCAGCAAATAAAGGTAACAATACCTAGAGTAATCATCAATGAAGATGAAATACCTCACCGCCCCAAGATGGTACATCGAAGGACCACAAATATCAGGGAGTGTATTAAATCAAGTAATCCACTACTCCTTGTGCAGCTTGTTTTGATACATGTTTGGTTTGCTTACCCCTAATGCAATCCACACAAGTATTATTCCAATTGGTAAAATCCAATTGAGGCAAAACTTCGCTTTAATTAGTCTCAAAATCCTTTCTTGATATATGACCGGCCTTTATGCCACAAGTCACAGGCACTGCGCACTCCTTTTCATACCAACATCATATTTAACATCAACATTAAACAGGGAATTAACAAAAGTAGAATTCAGATTGAAACAATATAAAGTATCCGACAACGAACCAAGACTATAGCTACTTGTTTCATGATACAATGAAACAACCATGTCCAATCCTAAAATCAAATCCTAAAAACATTCAATCTAGAAACGTAAAACAAGATTTCTAGAGCAATCGTGAAACATATAAACACTTCTCTCTCTAGATCAAGGCAATAGCTCATATCTAACTCAATTCTATATGTCCCTACACCTTCAATTCTAGCTTTCATCCTGTTTCCCATAAATAGAAAGCTTTCTGTAAAACCCCAACCTGATTGAATGTTATAATAGTAGTTTTTGAACTGATTAGAGGTCCAATGATAGAAACAAGGGTAGATTAGAATTTAGAACGCTCCGACGTCATTTTGGGCAATGGCGTGGAATTTTTCGAAAATTGTAAACTTAAAATTCTAAGGAATAGTGATTTTTCTTATTATATCCCATTGAGGGGGTTTGCAAAGAATTTTTTATGAAATTTCACTCCTATGACTTTGAATCGATATTTAGAAGCAGGATTGGACATTTATGAATAAGTGATTTCCTGACTGAAAATTTGAGCTCATTTAAATTTTTCTGGAATTGGGCCGAAAATACGAAAAATGTCCTAATCAATCATAGAGTCTAACGAACCGAACGGAGCGAACTGCATTCACGGGATAGCCTGCGCCGACCAACGCATCTGATAATAATACGCTATCGTCCGAATTTCGATTTTAATGATTTTAACCGATTTCGTGGATTTCGTGAGCCTGAATCCATCATGGCGATTTAATGAATATTTCATGGTTAATTTGAAGTTTAGACGACCATAGAATATTTTTGACGTTTAATCGGTATAAAAGCAGTATAAGGTGAAACTGAGATAAAATCTGCTATAAAGGAGATATTTTCTTGTGAGAGCCAATTAAAACCTTTCTTAATGACTAAGTTATGAATAAAATAATAGGTTAATGGATTTGTGATTCATTAGAATGGACCAATGAGCTTATTTGGTTCAAGGGTAATTTTGGCAAGTGTGAAAGGGCAATTTTGGAAGAGTGAGTCAAAATCTAACTTTAAGAGATTAAGTTTGCTCAAAAAAAAAGGAGAGCTCGGCTATGAGAGAAAGAGGGAAGAAAAGAGAGAAAAGAAAGGAGAGAAAGGAGAAGCAAGAAGAAAAGTAGGGCCAAGGTATGAGATGTGATTTTTTTCTCCTCATTCAAGCCTTCAAGTGATCTAAGTGGAATCAAGAGAGGAGCCAAGGAAAACCAAGAACAAGTGTTTTAATGGTGGGAAAGTTGGTTTTTATGTTTTTCATGTCTAATGCTTTGATTTTCTTGTATGGATGGTAGAATTGGGGGTATTTGAGGATGAATGATGATGTTTTTGATAGAAATTGAGAAAGAAATGGATTAGTTAGGCTTGAAAAAATCAGTGAATGAATGGTTAGGCTTGATGTTCAATTTTGTATGATATGTTGAAATTGGTTAGGGATTTATGAAATTGAGGTATAATGCATTGGAATTGGTTAGAAAAGAAAAGGGTTTGAATTGAGGGCATAAAGATCATGTTGTAAAGTAAAGGGAATGCTGTAAAATTTCTGTAAAACCCCTGTTTTTATTTTGGCTATAGATTGTTAGAATCATCCAAATGAATTGATTCCACTGGTAAAGAATCATAAGATAGGGCTACAAATGTATAGAAGGGACCAAGAGCAAATTGTAGCTCTAAGGCTCCCAAATACGGACTGAAAGGTGAGCTCGTGTGTAGTCACTGGATTTTGCTCTGTTTTGGGGTATGGTTGTAGTGTTTTCGCCATAAGTGGGAGTTTCACCATCCAAATTGAGTGATTAAAAATTCTGGGTAAAATAGACTTCTAGGGGAAAAATTTATCTGAAGGAAGTTCATGCAAATTGTAACCCCAAAGTGCCCAGAAAATTTGTCAAAGTGGAGCTATGTGCAGATTCTGTTCTGCCAAATTGAGTCATCTAGATGTAAAATACAATAACTTGAGTTTTGGTGATCCAAATTGAGTGATTCCAATTGGAGAAGAAACCTTAGAACCATAGCTTCAAATGAGCCAAGAAAGTTCATTTCCAATTTATGGAGTTACATCCCATAATCAAGGATGAATAGTAGGTGATTCAGTGAGTTAACCAGTTTACCAAAAACATTGTGAATCTCAGGTGCTATGCTGGCTGAGGCTTTGTGGTAGTTTAATTTTAAATTGAAAATTTAAAGAGATGTCATTGAATATATAAAGGACTGATCTGGAGAGTTTTATAAATTTTGAAGACCGTTTGAATAATTTTTGAGTCATAAAGTCTATAGAGTATTGTTGGAAAAAAGGTTGGCCAAAATTAGTGGGTTTTTAGTGCTTAAGGGTAATTTGTTCATTTGGCTTTAAATGAATGTGTATGGTGGATTAAAATGGAAGTTATGATTAATGTATAGTTATGGTTTTCTTGAAAAAGGTGAAAAGGACTATCGGACGGGAAACGGGAATTCGACGGGAAGCAAGCGGGATTGAGCAGTGAACTGTGAGTGTAAAATGATATTTTGACAATTGAGTTTTAAAAGTGAATGGTTTTAATGTTAAACTGAAAAGTTTAATGGAAATGTTTATATAAAATGTTAAGGCATATGTTTATGTTTTATCTTGCATCAATCTATATTTATATAGTCACTATATATGTATGCATATGTTAAGGCATTATGGAAGTTTAAAATGTGTAAAGAATGCATATGTATATTTTCATATATATATGTTTTAATGATAAAGTAAAGGATTTGGAATGGATTTATAAACGAATTTTGATAAATGTTTTAATCGATGGTTACTCCTAACCCCATATGATCAAGTATGACCGATATCGTCGAGGTACCTTAAGCGTGTAAGGATTTAGAGGGTGTGCTTATGTGTTACTAACTGGTGGAGGAATTAGGTGTCTGTGAGTAATATCCTTACACGTGATAAGGTGCTATGACTGGAACCCTATGCAAAGCGTGAGTCCCAGCCAGAGTGGTTATGACTGAATGTGACTGCCCTCACCGCTAAGACCCGGAAATTGTTCGGTGTGTTTATTCCCCTGGGTTCCATCAGAAAGAAAGAAAGAAAGAAAGAAAGAAAGAAAGTTTAAGGCATAAATGTTTAAGGCATAAATGGATTTTAATTGTATAAGTATTTATTATCAGAAAGAAAGAAAGTTTGAGACATAAATGTTTAAGGCATAAATGGATTTTAATGTATAAGTATTTATTATCAAAAAGAAAGAAAGTTTGAGGCATAAATGTTTAAGGCATAAATGGATTTTAATGTATAAGTATTTATTATCAGAAAGAAAGAAAGTTTAAGGCATAAATGTTAAGGCATAAATGATTTTAATGTATAAGTATTTATTACCGTAAAGAAAGAAAGTTTAAGCAAGATAAATGTTAAGGTATAAATTGATTTTAATTGTATAAGTATATTATTTTGATATATAATCGAAATGCTATCTTAATGAAAATGTACACTCACCGGTTTTAAATTATTCTTTTCCCATATGTTTCCAAAAAACATTTTCAGATTCCGAAAGACAGTGCGCCGTAGCACCCTCAAGCAGTTGAGTTGAGCCATCGAGGAGACGACGCATGAATCGTGACAAAGTAAATAGTTTTCATATTTTATATGTCGAATACTTTGTCATATATATATGCATATATGGATATATTTTGAAAAGGAACTACTAGGGCGACGGTTTTTCAAGTCCGCTCAAGCCCACCTTTTATAAACTGTGCATGGAATTGAAGAAGTTTTGAATGTTTTGATGATTGAAATGAATAAATGTATATATGGTATATATATTGTGTTGATTGAGTTGTGGACGTAGAGTCCTAAACGAAGTTGAAAATTAGAAGATTAGAAGTGTTAATGCTATGCGGTATTTGTAAATTTGGGAACCGAAAAACGTAGGAAACTTCCGCCAATTTTTCGAAAAATCTATGTTTGAAAAAAAAAAAAAAAAAAATTTACCACTTCACTTCCGCATTATTTTCTAAAGATATGTAAAGGATTGTAAAGGGGTTCGCTCCATGGATGTTATTTTATTGTTTTGAGGAAAAGTTTCTATATCCATTGGAGTGCCGGGAGGTCCCCTCGGGTTCATGAGGTTAATCCGGGTCGGGATCCTTCACTTTCACTTTCCTTCATTTGGTGGAAGTTTAGGTAACCCTGCATAACATTAGAAACATGAGTGGTTAAATTGTGCTGTCAAGCCACCAAGTATTGTGAAGAAACCCCAATCGATTTGATTCAAAGCATACGGAAACAAATGTATACCTCTCTTTTCAAACCATGCCTTCCTTTTGGCAATCGGCCTCAGGCCTGTGTTTGCTGCAAAGAAACATTTCAGAATCTTTTCAACCTCTCCTGCCCTTTATCGGGTCGCACCTTAAATGGTCAGTTTCCTTGTTCTTCCATTTCTTACTTAGAGCTTTTGCCGCCACTAGAACCAAAGTGTTTGATTTACCATAATAGGGAAAAGTTGGTCAGGGAAGTTTAACCTAAGGTCTTCCTTTGCCTTGCCTCCTCTCGCATGAGCATGGCCTTAGTATCCGAAAGAGACCATTTTTCTGTTGGTTGTAAGTTCTCCGAAATTGCTTGAAATCATCACCCTTACATGATTTCAACAAAAACTCAACCAACACTTGCTCACCAAGATCCATATCCAAACTCTTAAGCCGGTTGTAGGTATTCACCATGTGAGTAATATGTTCCTCCATTGACTGAGCTATGGTATACTCTCTATTAGAAAAATCATTAATAAGAGCAAGAACAATAGACTTATCATAATGTCTAAGCCATAGTACACTTCTTAATTTCTCTAGCCAATAAATTCCCCTCACATTTTCGCCTCAATGGAAGGTTAATATTAGGCGCTATGTTGCTTAAGAAAGCTCATTATAAGCCTATTTGACCTCTCCCAATTTCTCCCACTTTTTCTCGTCCCATTTCCAAACTAGTATCGCCTGCGAGTGAGTTCATCCATGTTCAGAGTTGAATCGGTCCTGTGTACAAGTGATTTAGCTCGACATATTCGATCCAAATAGCCATCAGGTTTTGTCCATTAAACTTGATACCATTGGCAAATACATTGAGATCGTCGCAAACATTTACATCTCACATATTAATTACTTTGAATTTAAACCACAATTCGTGACTATAAATATATATACCAAAACATTGCATTTAAATTCACCTTCGCTAAATCTAAACCCAACCAACAATCACCAAATATGCATCATTCATATAACATATATAAGGTCAATCACAAAATTTAATTTAACGTATAAGTCATCTTTGGATGTACACTATATATTAATTAAATAAGGTTCATAACCTACTTCAATTGTTATTAACATGAGTAAGATCTACCTTTGGGTAATCGTACAACTACATGTAAATAACTATAAATGTTTATTATTCTTAAATGTCATTTATGATGCTATATCAAATAAACATTTATAAACATATTTTAAATCATTTAATGAACCGAAAGGGGCTACTTTAGTGACTAACGCACTCACTAAAATATTAAACATTTAAATCATATAAACTTAAATTATTATACAATTCCTGAAATTTGCATAAGTCATATATGCACATGCATATCAATTCTTTTCACTTAACAAGATGCATTTACAAGTTACTCATATTGATGACGTGATGGATAGCTTGAATTCGATTTCATCACAATTTGAATCAACAATCGATCAATTAAAACCAAGGTAACATTTAAATATAAAACTATTCAAAATCACAATTTCGAACAATTGAATTCACAATGAATGACGAACTATCAATTCAAATATTCAACCGAACAGCATCCAAAATTAAAACCAAGTTAATTATGCCATAAACAGTTAATTTAAACATCAATTAACTACAATTAACTTTAATTGAGAAAATACCCAAATTCTCATAACCCTAAATTTTCAGCTAAATCTAAACACAAATCAACAATCACCAAATATGCATCATTCATATTTAACATATATAAGGTTAATCACAAAATTTAATTTAACATATAAGTCATCTTTGGATGTACACTATATACACTATTAAATAAGGTTCATAACCTACTTCAATTGTTATTAACATGAGTAAGATCTACCTTTTGGTAATCGTATAACTACATGTAAATAACTATAAATGTTTATTTATTCTTAAATGTCATTTAAGATGCTATATCAAATAAACATTTATAAATATTATTTAAATCATTTAATGAAATCCGAGTGGGCCACTTTAGTGACTAACGCACTCACTAAAATATTAAAGATTTAAATCATATAAACTTAAATTATTAAGTTTAAATTATTATACAATTCCTGAAATTTGCATAAGTCATATATGCACATGCATATCAATTCTTTTCTACCTGACAAAGATGGTATTATTGTGTTATCATATTGATGACGATGGACAAACTTAATTCCGATTTCATCACAATTTGATCGACAATTGGTCAATTAAAACCAAGGTAAAACATTTAAAATATAAAACTATTCAAAATCACAATTCTGAGAACAATTGAATTCACATGATGAATGCCGAACTATCAATTCAAATATTCAACCGAAATGTTAATTCAAAATTAAAAACCCAAGTTAATTATGCCATAAACAGTTAATTTAAACATCAATTAACTACAATTAACTTTAATT
The DNA here is from genome assembly GCA_016808115.1 of Tetrastigma voinierianum. Lineage (NCBI taxonomy): Eukaryota > Viridiplantae > Streptophyta > Magnoliopsida > Vitales > Vitaceae > Tetrastigma > Tetrastigma voinierianum. The sequence goes on along the minus strand of JAEQBH010002407.1, from coordinate 111,319 downwards.
GAGAAAATACCCAAATTCTCATAAACCCTAAATTGGCAATTGAATTTCTATTAAACTTGGCTCTGATACCAAAAATTGTTGAAAATTTTTTCGAAACGATTTTAACAATTCTGATCCTAATAGAACAATTAAATCAACCAATTTAACAATCATGGCATAATTTACGTAGTAAATGAAAAGAAAACTTACTTGAAGAATCCATCACGATAATTGAATATGCCAAGTAATAATATATATGTTTTCCTATGCCGCATCCGTAACACTTAAAATCGCCTTTGATGATATAAGGACTTGATTGATTCTGACTTTCGAATCAAACCCCCTTAGCTATGTGTTTTCTATGCCTTCATATATATATATATACAGGTAGGAATACTAATATTAAATATTATTTATTAAGGATGATTTACTCATATAACAGCTTATTTTAATATTAAATGTCTTTTATTAAGACATTTACTCAAATAACAAGACACATAAATGTCTTTTTTATTAAGACATTTACCATACAACAAAACACACTAAATACTTTAAATTTTAACGACCGTACCTGGTGATTTACACCCGATAATTGTCTCTTAGATACTATACTAATCATCATCGTGTGTACGACGATAACAATTATCAATACTGAAATTATATGAATCAATTAGAAATTAAACTTTCTAACATAAAATGGTTGGCATGGGATAAACTAAGTGTGAAGAAAACAAATGGCGGTATGGGGTTTCGTAATCTTCATTGTTTTAACATTGCTATGTTAGGAAAAAGATTGGCTGGAAGCTTTGTTTCAAGCCTCCGATACTTTGCTTACAAGATCTTCAAAGCTAAATATTTTCCCAAAGGGGATTTTCTAAAGGCCACCTTAGGGTCCAACCCAAGTTTTACTTAGCTGAGTATCTTCCAGTCTTTCCCATTGTTGAAGTAGGGTATTCGATGGAGAATAGGTAATGGTACACAGATTGATGTTTGGACTGATCCTTGGTTGAGAGATGATCAGAATTTTTGGGTACAAACAACTCAAGGAGCAGAACTAGATGGCTTGAGAGTCAGTGATTTACTGATTCCAGGTAGACTGGAATGGGATGTGGAGCTGCTTGAGGAACTCTTTATGGCTAGAGATGTTGCTGAAATACAAAATATACCTTTGTCTCAATCCTTTGCTGCAGATCAACATGTATGGCACTTTACAAATTCTGGCAAGTACATAGTGAAAAACAGTGGCATCGATATCCCCCGATAAAAATTTCTGTGGGAGAATGTGCAGAGGGTTCTCCTACTAAGCCGCAACCCAATGCAAAAGGTATCTATGTCCCTCGCTCTTGTCTTTCTTTTGTGCGAATAACCTCGAGAATGCTTGGCATATATTATTTCTTGCCCTTTGTTATAATCCATCAAATTGAAGATCCACCCATTGATTCGATCCACATTAACACTTCAAAGCTCAGAATGGTTCTTTAAATTGGATGTAAAACTCAAAACAAAGAGGTTATAGGAAAAATCAAGCACAGGTTGGGGCTATACGATCCACGTAATCACCCAGACTAGAATGGTTCTCATGAATCGCAACGAGAATCTTGCTTTTTATTTGTCTCTTGAATTTCGCTTCGATTGATCTCTATTCAAGAGAGTTAAACTATCGTACCAAGTCATACCATTCCTCGTCAAAGAACATTGGTAATCTATCTCACTTCAGTTTCTTTGAAAATGCAATATAGATGCGGCTGTCTTTCGAGAGGAAGGCAAATCGAGCTGGGGAATTGTGGTTTGTATCCACAAGGACGATTTTCATGTCTTCCTCGTAGTGAATGGCTTATTTCAAGTCGTGGAGCCGGAAACTTCGGGCTTAATGTAGTTACTGGGTTTCGATTAAGCAATGGGTTTTCGAGCGAGTGATATTTGAAACACTCACTCTCGCGGCGTAGTTCAAGCTTTTGCGTAATCAGTTGCTGATTTTAGTGAGTTTGGTGCTTTGATCAAGGATTGTTTATTCCTTTTACAAGGAGAACATTACTTTTCTGTGGCTTTTACTAAGAGGCAAAACAATGTCGCCGCCATATTCTTGCCAAAATGCTATTAGCATTTATACTATTTCTTGATGGTTGAACACTTCCTGTTGTTTATTCAAACCAGATTATGTACTAATGCTATTAATTCATAATGCCATATTTTGCCTTGATGTAAAAAAAAAAAGTAATTTTTATTTGTTTTAAAAAATAATTTTTATTTTATTTTCACAATATATTTCTTATTCTTTCAAAAATAATATATTTATATTATTTAATAAAACCCTTGTGAGTTTATTATTTTTGACAAAGAGATAATTAGTAAATTTTTTTTATCTCATTTCTATGATTATGAGGCTTTAAAATACAAAATAATAACCTAAATCCGCATGCTAATGGATTCAAATCTACTTCTACAAATTATTGAAAGATAAAAGATAAAAAAATAATAATAATTAAGAAGAAATATAAAATATAAAATTCTTGCATATCTCTTAATTCCACAACTCCACTTTACCAAGTCTTATTAATGGTGACGTGGGTTACTCTCATCATTACCCTTCCCTAAAAATTAAACCTTATCCCCAATGTTTAAGGTGAAAATTGCTTGACTCATTTGTTATTAAATTCCATTACCAAACTTTCATATCCATGGTCCACACCTTGCCATCCTTCTTTATTTCTTGTACTTCACATGCATCCTCCCATCCATAGGATTTTGGTTGTCAACCTAGCCTTCGTCGTACTCTTTATCTTGATATAGCCATAGTGATGCTCCTTTCTCTTTGCTTCCTTCATCTGACGTGCATGAGATCGTGAATGAATTTTAGTTGACTTCCTTATAACAAAACCGTCCTTGACTAGTTTTCTAATGTTTTGTCTGGAATTGACCATGGAGATCCCATTGACTTCATTGGGATCCAGTCAAACCTTCCCTCTCCCACACATGATCACATTGGTTGCAAGGCTCTTCTGTAGCTTCATCGACACCATCTTTTTCACCTCAATACCCAGTGAAGAGTGGTTGTTTATCCTGATTTGGCTAAGGCTCCCTACTCTCCCCTTGAATTCAAGGCAGCCTATGCAACTCACCAAATATCTTAGTCATGCCTTCTTAGATGTTACTGAAATGGATCTTCAAAGTTTCGAGTCTCTTCTTATGGGTTGCCATTTAGAATGAGGCTCTGATACCAAATGATAAAACCTTCATGGGTTTGTTTTTTGACAAAGAGATAATTAGCAAATTTCCTATCTCATTTCTATAATTATGAGTCTTTAAATACAAAACTAATAACATGCTAGTGGATATAGTGGATTCCTTAATCTACTCCACTAATTTTCTAAAGATAAAAAAGCAACAAAAGAGAAATATAAAATTTAAAAGTTTAAAATTCTTCCACGTCTCGATTCCACAACTCCACTTTCTCTCTTTGACCAAGTCTTGCCAAAGGTGATGTGGCTAACTCTCATCATTATTTTACTAAATAATAATATTAAGCAAACAATATATAATTTAAAAATAACCATAAAAAAATTATATAATCCTATGTATAAATTGCTTTTACTTTCTTCTATTTAAAAATATCTTAAAACTTTATAAGTGTATATATATATATATATATATATATATATATATATATATATATATATAAGTTAGATAATTATTTACAAAATAATTATTTTACTTGGTAAAAATAAGCAACATCATTTTTTTTAAATCCCTTAATAAGCTACATAATTAGTTCTCAATTTTTTAATAGTATGATATGATTTTTGCAATTTTAGGATTTAGGATTTTCTTATCTGATAGTGTAATCTTATCAATATCATGACCTAAAAATTAATTTTAGGAAATAACTAAAAAATACATAAGTATCAAAATATTTTTAAATTGATGAAGATAACTTGGTAAAAGTTTTAAAAAATAATCGCATACTAATTGGATTTATATACAAAATGAAGATTTTGAACAAATAATTTTTAAAGGGGTAAAACTTGGGTGGGACCCAAAGAAATATGTAAATATTTGACTAGACCATAAGAGGCTTGACGAAGAAATTAAGGGTTGATTTTAAGTTTTTATATTATTTAAAGAGAATGAAAAATGAGAACACAACCCATCTTTGGGTGTGTTTATATTTTTTTTTTCAAAGAGAGAAAATCAGTAGGTTTAGCTTGATGAATAAAAATTAGGTATAAAATAGTATTTTAAGTTTTTATATTTTTTTAAAGAGAATGTGGAATTAGAATATCTCCTATATCTAATGAATTTGATTCCTCACTTAATTAGTTTTCATTCCATTCCCCCTACTTAAAATGGGTTAAAGGGTAATGACATCCTCGTTCCACCTCTTCATTCTCATGTTTCAAACACACCCTCTTATCATTTCCATTCTTATTTCTAATGGAATTGAATCAATAGTTTGATTTCACTTAATGTTTAGATTAGTTTATAAATCTTACATGGTAATGAATGTTTATTTCCATTCCATTCCAAAGGTTTGATAATATTAGGAATTTGAATGAAATGAAATAAATTGACAACTAATACTTTATCACATGATTTAAGTCATTTTTATTTTATTTTCAAGAATAAACTTCTATATTTTTTACTAAATAATAATATCAAGCAAACAATATATAATTTAAAAATAACCATAAAAGATCTTATTGTTAGAATTAAGTCTAGATAAGCAAACTATACACTAAATTCGACTCACTAACTTATAATGCGCTAATTATAGGTCCAAGCATGTAAGGGATTCAATGGCTCACTAAACTCATTATAAATATAACTTTCTATATTTAGGCTTAGGGTAACAACAAAAAACCTATTTTCGTATAAGATAATTTTCTATCCTGATCCGAAAAGCAAAAGGCCTTAGATTGTTCTTGGAGCCCACACTCTGCGGTCAAAACCTGCAAATCGGTTATTGCTTGGAAGATTCACGGACCAGTTCCATTCCAGTTAGTATGTAATTTTATTTTTTGCTTCCGTTGCATATGAAATCATAGATTTTTGGATGGATGTCCCGGGATTCCAATATATGGTATCAGAGCGAGTTTCTTAGATTCTAGATTTGAGATCTTGAGATTTCATAGGTTAATAAAAATGAGAATTCATTTTTTTATTTGATCTACCAAAATATCTTCTCTTGGAATCCTAGAGATCTTGAGATTTCATAGGTTAATAAAAATGAAAATTCATTGTTTTTTATTTGATCTACCAATAGATCTTCTCTCGGAATCCTAGATTCCAGATTTGAGATATTGAGATTTCATAGGTTAATAAAAATGAAAAATCATTTTTTTATTATTTGATAGTCAGTTCTATGTTAGTAGAAGTGCTATGTAAAAAAAAATGTGGCACTGTTGAAATTTTCAAACCTAACAAGTTAGGTTTTGAAAAGTTTTTTTTTTAAAAACATGATAATCCAGAATTTTGAATATCTTAGATAAATGAATTTTATTTATTTCGATTATTCTCGTTTTCGAGTTTTTTTTTTTTTGTGAGAAAACTTATATAAATTAATTTAATTAATTTTGTGATGAGGAGGAATTAAATTATATTTTAACAAGATTTATCTTTAATAACAAATGTTAAATAGATAAATAATTTAATTTATTATTAACAATTAAATTATATTTTAATAAGACTCTATCCTCTAAAGGATAAATGTTATATAGATATATACTTAATTTATATTACTAGGAATTAAATTATATTTTAACAAGTATTATCCTTTAATGGATAATTATTAAATAGATATATAATTTAATTTATTCATAAAATGATGGATTTAATTAAGACGTGTTGTTGTTTTAAGATATTTAAATTATTAAATTAAAGTAAACAACTTACATGTTCAAGAAAATTATAAGTTGTATGTTTGTGTGCTTATTTAGAATTAGTTTGACTATAGATATTTCATAAATTTTAAAGAAATTTAGAGATCAAATTTGGTTGAATTTAAGAATAAACAGACAATGACATAATCTTCAAAACACTCAAGTTTTTAAAATAATTGAGTGGGAGAAGGTTTAGCAAGCCTACGGTTTAGCAAGCCTACGACCTTCCATTGAACGAGTCTTGGGATTCATGTTTGGATCAGCCTAAAGTTGGACAAATGTGAGGATTCTAGTTAAGAGACTCTCTTATGGTTAGTTAATAAATATTTTAGTGGGAGCAACAGCCTAAAGTTAAGGCTCTTTACTTAAGAAATATTGAAACTAAGATCAGTGGTGCATACACTTAACTTGAAGAAAATAATAAACTATCTAAAACAGTCCCTATTTATTTTCTCAAGAGGCTAAAGTTTATAGGTTAAGTCAATCACCTAGTCAAAGGATAAGTGACTTTTGGGATTGATTAGATTATCTATCTTATTAACTTTGAGAAGCTAGCCCTGCCCAAAGTATGATAACAAGTTCTTATGAAGAGAGCTCAACACTTGAAGAGAGAGATGACTATGAGGCATGGAGGAAGGATGATGAGAAAGCAAGGATGTATATCTTAGCTTCTCTCAATGAAGTGCTGCAAAGTCAGCATCAATCCATGAGTACCTCAAGTGAAATGCTCTTGAGTCTTCAAGAGATGCTTGGAGTTCAGAGTAGATCAGCTAAGCAAATGGTAATGAAGCAAATAATGAACACTAGAATGTTAGGTACTCCAATGAGAGATCATATGATAAAATTAATCGAACTCTTTAATGAATTGGGAGACCTAGGTGCTGATATTGACTGGAAAACAAAAAATAACATGGTCCTTGAGACATTGTCTCCTTCCTTCAATCATTTCAAGTTGAATTATTCTATGAATAAATTAGAATGACCTTTGACTGAATTGATGCAACAACTTCAGATAGTTGAGACAATTGTAAAGGGCCAACCAAATGCTGATTTTGTGTCAGGTGAATCCTCTAAGCCTCCCAATGGGAAGAAAAGGAATAAAGCAAATCAGTCAGGTATTCATGCTAAACCTAAGATTGCTAAGAAAGTTAGACCTTTTAATCCTAGTAGGAAACTGCGCCAGTGTCAAGCTTAAACAAAAGCATCGAAGAAGGATCATTCCTAAGTTAAAGGGTCATTCAGATAACTTCTCTACTACAGTCATTGAGTCTTGTTTTGTGGCTAATTCTGCCAATTCTTGTTGGATAGATTTAGGAGCCATCAATTCATATTTGTAACTCCTTTACTAGGTTCAAGGTGACAAGAAGTCTCAATGTAGGAGAGATGCAGTTAAAGATGACTTCCTCAACTTCCATCTCAATCATAGCTGTAGGGGATCTTAGTCTTAGTTTTTCAAATAATTCAGTCTTAGTTTTGCATGATTGTTTATTTGTGCCAAACTCTCAGAAAGAATTTAATTTCATTTTCTAAATTATGTAATGACAATTATTCAGTTTCTTTTAATAACACTTATGTTTCTATTATGAAATAAAATGAAGTTGTTACATGTGGCACACTGGTGAATAATCTATATCATATTGATTGCGTTGTTAAGTTGATATTGTGGAAAAATCATTGAAAAGAAAAGAGCCTAGTATCAACCAAACTCAGTTATGACACTTAAGGCTTGGTCATATAAATTTGAAAATAATACAGAGACTAGTGAGTTATGGGCCATTAGCCACTTTGACCTGGAACAACTACCACTATGTCAAAATTGTATTCAAGGTAAAATGACTAAGAGATCATTTACTGCCAAAGGAGTTAGAGCTCAGGAATGTTTGGATTTGATACACTCAGATGTGTGTGGGTCGTTTAGTGTCCATGCAGGTGGCTATGAGGATCATCACTTTTACGGACGACTACTCAAGATATGGGTATGTGTACCTAATGAAGAAGAAATCTGAGGCCTTGGATAAATTCAAGGAATTTAAGGCTGAGTCAAAAAAACAATTAGGGAGACACATTAAATCACTTTGTTCTGATCGAGGTGGTGAGTACATGTCAATTGAATTTGTTTCTTTCCTCAAGGAGCATGGGATTTTATCTCAGTTTAATGCTCCAGGAACTCCACAACAAAATGGAGTGGTGGAAAGAAGAAATCAAACTTTATTAGACATGGTAAGGTCAATGATGAGTCTTTCCACATTACCTTTATCCTTTTGGGGATATGCCCTAGAGACAACAACTTACATTCTGAATATGGTGCCATCCAAGTCAGTACCAAAGACACCCATGAAAATGTGGATAGGTTGGAAACTTATTTTAAGTCATATCCGCATATGGGGTTGTCCCGCTTATGTGTTAAGGTAGTCATTTGACAAGTTGGATGCGAAGTCAGAATTGTGTTGGTTTGTTGGATATCCAAAAGGTTCAAGGGGTTACAATTTCCTCATAATAAATCGATGATGAAGGCATTTCAGAGTACAAATGCTAAGTTCATGGAAGAAGAATACACAGAATCGCTACACTAGGGGATATGAAGGAATGGACTGAAAAGACTGAATTCCCTAGCATCCAAGATAATGTTGTTCTTGTTGATCCACAACTACTAATACCTTATATTGATACACCAAATACGCCTCGTCGTAGTGGGAGGGTCATTAGACCACCTGTTTAGCTCACATTGAAGATAATCATCTTTGACAATCCTAGAGTCACATGAAGATGATCCCACAAGTTACTACGAAGCAATTAATGATAAGGATTTAGGTTTTTGGAAAGAGACTATGAAATCAGAATTAGAATCCATGAATTCTAATAATGTGTGGATCCCTCGTGGGATTTACCCCAAGGGGTTAAACCCATTGGTTGTAAATGGGTGTACAAGAGAAAGAAAGGAGTAGATGGAAAGGTTGAAACATATAAAGCCAGACTGGTGGCAAAAGGTTATAGTAAAAAATCAAGTTCTGAATATGAGGAAATTTTTCACCAGTGGCCATGATCAAGTCTATCAAAATACTTCTATCAATTGCAGCATATTATGATTGTGAAATATGGCAAATGGATGTCAAGACAATCTTCCTTAATGGCTATCTTGAAGAGAACATCTATATGATGCAACCAGATGATTTCATAACCGAAGGTCAAGAACACATGGTATGCAAGTTGCATAAGTCCATATATGGACTTAAGCAAGCATCGAGATCATGGAACAAAAGTTTTGATCAAGTAATGAAATCTTTTGGTTTTGATCAAAATGAAGAGGAACCTTGTGTATATAGAAAGATGCAGAATGATATAGTGGTTTTTCTTATTTTATATGTGGACGACATTTTGTTGATTGGAAACGACTTTGAGATGTTGTCAAAGGTAAAAATCCAGTTAGCTACTCAATTCCAAATGAAGGATTTGGGAGAGATGCGATATGTTCTAAGTATTAAGATAATACGAGACAAAGAATAAGATTATTGCATTTTCTCAAGAAAAATTACATTGATAGTATATTGTCTTGGTAACATGCAATATTCCAAGAAAGGATTTACACTTTTAGATATGGAATAAATCTTTCAGACCATTTCTATGACACCGAAGATAAAGAATCACATGAAGATGCTGCCATATGCTTCAACAAAGCTTGGTAGTCTTATTGGGACATGTTGCGCATCAGACTAAATATACGCTTATTCATTGAATAATGTAGAGGATTAATCTAATCCAGAAACATCGACCGTGAAACATATACTCAAGTACCTAAGGAGAACGAAGGATTATATGCTAGTTTATCATGGCGATGAGTTGGCCCCTAAAGGATATATTGATTCTGACTTTCAATCAGATGTAGATTTGAGGAAATCCACCTATGGATATGTTTTTACATTGGGTGGAGCAGTTGTTAGTTGGAGGAGTATCAAGCAATCATGTATTGCTGATTCAACCTTGGAAGCTAAATATGTGGCAACTTCAAAGGTAGCACAGTTAAGTATGGCTTAGGAAATTCCTTTTATGGAATTAGAGTCATAGCTATACGTTGATCCTATGATACTATACTCGTGATATTAAAGGGGATGTCACTAAAGCAAAAGAACCAAGAATCATAGGAAAGGCAAGCATATTGAAAGAAAGTATCACCTAGTACGAGATTGTGTGTGAGAGGAGATATTATAGTAGAAAAGATTGCATCCAGGATAACCTAGCAGATCCTTTACAAAAATCACTTAAGACTAAAGATTGGATTATCATGTATACAACATAGGTCCCAGAAATTAGGTTTTGCTTCCATGATTTATAATGTAATTAGTTTGCATTTATGTAAATTGGGGTTTCGGTTACTTCCATATTATTGTGTTCATTTAGGCCTAGTTCAAGCATTATCAGACATGTCCGGGTGCATGTGAATGCACAAAGGGACACAGATATGAGTTCCTTTGTGTTTGAGGCTGTTCACTTACGGTTCGTGGATGTTGGCAATCCATGCTAGTCAGGCATGATAGCTACCTAGTTATTAGAGTAGTTTGTCACAACTACTAGAGCAGGTCTCCGTGATACTATACCAGTATGTACTTGGTACATATCGAACTGTGGCTTAGGAGTGTAACTCACATATACTATATTTGGACTCCGCTTTGCCCCTTGAAGCTACTATCTCACATGGGTTCTTAATCTTGAGGGTCGTTGTAGAGTTGAGGGGAGTACGTTATCATTTTGAGGTGCTCCTTGTGACCATGTATTAGTGATAGTTACTCAGAGTGATCTTGGATGACTTATTGCTCTAGCTCATAGATTCTTACTTTAACCAGATATGGGAACCATGATGACCCTAATTATAGGACAATATACAACCTGAGGTAGCTTAAAAGGTGATTGATCATACCGGCCCCCGTCAGGAGGCCCCACTGGTCTGGGGGTGGACTTATAGTCATGATCAAGTCAAAGGTTAAGCCTGTGAGCTTTGCTGCAAAATGGTAATTTCAATATTTTATAGTATAATATCTTAAATTACTAGTATCGATATATGGGGAGGTGGTGTGAGTGATTAGTAGGGCTTGGTAATCTTCCACAATGATTTGGAATGAGAAGTTTTTAATTTTGGAGTGCAGTTGATCTTACTATAGTGGTCTGATTGACCAATTGTGGAGTTATGTCTGATTAATTCCACGGGAGCCAAAATTGGAAAGTACCATGGGTCCCCGGGCAAACCCATTTGTAAGTGGCCAGTGATATGATCCATATGATCCTTCAAGTTTGCTTTAGGGCTAGTTGGAGAATGTTAGAATTAAGCCTAGATAAGCAAACTAGAGTTTGAATTAAGTTGGACAATTGAACTTATAATGGCTAATTATAGGCCCAAGTATGTAATTGGATTCAATGGCCCACTAAACCCTATTATAGATATAACTTATATTTAGGTTTAGGGTAACAAAAAAAAAACCTATTTTCAGAGGAAGAGAATTTATTTGTCCCAGATCTGAAAACCAAAAGGCCTTGAATTGTTCTTGGAGCCCACACTTTGTTGTCAAGACCTACAAATCGGTTATTGCTTAAAAGATTCACGGATCAGTTTCATTTCGGTTAGTATGTAATTTTATTTTTTTCTTCCAGAAGAAATCATAGATTTATGGATGGATGTCCTGGATCAACACTATAACCCTTTGTACAAATTGCTTTCACTATCTTCCATTTAAAAATATCTTAAAATTTTATAAGTTGGAGTTTCAAAAAAAAATATATAAGTTGGATAATTATTTACCGAAATAATTATTTTACTTGTCAAATAATAAGCTACATAATTAGTTCATTTTTAATAGTAAGATCTGATTTTTTAAACTTTAGGATTTAGAATTTTATACTTTTAATACAAAAATATAAAATTATTTTGTATTTAGTTATAAGGAATTAAAAAAGAAATTATATTTGTATAATCTTATTTGATATTATGACGTAAAAGTCATTTTAGTAAATAACTAAAAATGCAAAATTTAAAATATTTTTAAGTGGGGAATTATGCTTAATTAGGGTCACATTTTTACAAAAATGCTATGAAAGCATCTTAATCAAGCTCAAAACCCATGATTTACCAACCAAAATTAAGAAGAAGGTTATAAAATTTTGAAAACCAAAACTACCCTCCATATCACCTCACACCCTACTAATCCCAGTATTTTGCCACACACCCATCCTTCTTTCTTTTTATTATTTTTTATTTCTTTTATTTTTGCAATCCACCAATTTTTCTTTCTTTGTATTTTATTTCTTTTATTTTGGCAATCCGTCTTCAAGTTCTTTCTTTTTTTCTTTTTTCTTTGTTGAGCTTTTTCATAGAAAACACCATATTTTTTTTTCCATATTTTAAGTAAATTAATTTTATAGATTTTACCTAATTTTATAAGATAATATCTTAATTAATTTTTTGTTAAATAGCATTATTTTTATATTACCTTTTACTTTTATTTAAATAAGTATTTTTTGTTAGCGAAAAAAACCCCTTAGGATCCAAGGGGAAGAAATACTATTACTCAACTAGTTTGAATATCAGCAACTAGGGTTTCCACAAGAAAAGTTGGAGCCTCTAGCCATGAGGAAGGGCTAGCATGAAACTGGGCAGCTCTTACAAGAGCATGAGCCACTGAGTTTGCTTGCCGCTTTATGAAGGAGAGTCAAGTTCTCAATATAGGAAGCTAACCTCCTAGTTTCAGCAATTAGATAGCCAAACTCCGAGAGGTCAACTTTGTGGGAATGGAAGGCATCCACCACGGTTTTGCAGTCCATTTCTATGGAGATATTACTAAAGTGCAATTGGATGATCCATTGAAGAGCTTCCCTAAGAGCGTGAGCTTCGATTTCATAAGGGGCAGGCCATCCCGGGATTGTGCAAGCAAAGGCTCGAACCAGATTTTTGCTGGTGTCCCTAATGACACAACCGACACCCATTTGGAGTAAGTCTCAAAAGATGGCGCCATCAATGTTGCATTTCATATGGCCTAGGTAGGGTCTAACCCATGGACAAAGATTTGGTGGTCCAATTGAGTGGTCGGGGGACTTCTTGTCTCTTACCAAATTCCAAGCATTCACAAATTCTAGACTCCTCTTGATTGCTACATGGGGTGGTCGACAGGCTAGTTCAAACCTTGTGTTCGCTACTGATACCGTCCAGACCGCCATAAGGAGCTTACCCAGCCTTACCGAGGTAGGAGGAACCGTGAGTAGAACGCTGGCAAGAGAGTCGGTCGTCCATGCAGCTGATCAATATTACATGCGGAAACATGTTCCCTGGCATTTGCCCACAATTGGAGTGCATGCAATATGGTTTCTGATTCTTGGTGGCATACGGCGATTCGGTTGAGCATAATGCTCTACTTGTAAGATTTGGAAAAACTAGAGACAACCCATATAAGCAAGCCAAAGAAAAAATTTTATGCGTGGGGCAGCTTAAGATTCCAAATAGATAACCAATTACCACGGTTGGTTGTGGAGGTTTGCTGGTCTCTATTACTCATGGAGAGTCTCAGAATCCGATTTTACTCAACACACACCCATCTCTTGCAAAGTGCCATCAGGCCGATCCCTACCCCGTGGCCGATGTGAAGTCGATGTTTTGGCTATAGCTTGTACGTCTCTTGTGACGCCCCAAACCCGGGGTCCCGCTTGACTACCCGCCAACCCATGGACATTGTGAATGCTCGTGACCCGACATTTTTCATTTAAAAATCGGCAGTCTCCTTTGTACGGAGCTCTAACAAATACAAAACTTGTATAAACCTGCATATACCTGTCCCAAACAATCCAATATATGCAATATATACCAACATGGCCACTTGGGCCTTGCATCAGCACTCAATATACATGCCGACTATGAATCCAACTATATACCCAATAGTTACAAGAGTTAATATGTTTTACTTCATACAACATATATTAAAATGAAAAGCATTCTAATACATGTATACATCAAAGCCAATATCCCGGTTTCTTCTAGCTCAGCCTCTAGGATCGAGCTTCTGCCTCCCTCGCATGCTCCTGCACGTAAAATGTGCCAACCCACGACGGGGTGAGCTAAAGCTCAGTAGGAGAATCACCCTAAATGGGCTACTCACCACCTAAGTGCAGTGCAATGTTCCAATTTAAACACACATTCAAGCAAATGCATGATCCTACTTGAATGTCTACATGACCAACTCAAATCCCGAGTCCTCATCGATTTCACACCCCGCCAAGCCTCGTATGAGAATATTAGTTTTAATAGTGGACAACCTCCGATGTATATATCAATTCAATATCCGACGATCGGGATATATATTATTTGTTTGTGGACTCACCGGCTAATAATATCAACTGGCCAGGCCCGACGGTTGATAAATTATTTGGTTTGGACTACTTCCGACCACATTTAATATTTTTAGACTACCCTCCGAACCATTTTTCCTCTAGACTCATGTCATGCACTAACTCCTAAAGTCCTAGGATGTTCCAGTGCATATGGAATGCATGTGTGCTAATCCCACAACAGTCTAATTCACATGTAAATATATAAACATGCATATATTTACAAACAACCACCCACATACAATCATATCATGTAAATTAATTAATTCACATCAAGATTAGCTCACTTGGGCTATCGATCATATACGAGTAATTTAATTTAAATCACTGATCAACATGTATTTTCAAAAATATATATTTTTAGAATGACTATTCCCCGAATAGTGAAACCCCGCTTACTATTCCCGAAAATCACAAAACACCTGGGCTCACTTAGTGAACCCGCAATCCACTCGGCCATTCCCGAATTCAAAGCATACCAAGCAAACGCTTAACACAAATTAAAACAAAGACACCCAAACAGCCCATGAGATGCCTACGGCCGCACCTCGCTCAAGAAAACTCAGATCAATTCGGTCCCATATTCGGGACCGACTGCACAGCCCATTCCCGACCTCAAATCCATTCAACACATGATTAACACCAAGAACACACAAATTCATACCCATTATCCGCTATGAATTAATAATGATCGTCGATCACCATTCTCAAAATTATTATCATCCCAATGTTCGGGACCGATCAAACACCCCCTAATGGCTCTCATCAACTCAAACATTTAAAGTACTAAAAATGGGAATAAACCCAAGTAGGGAGAAAATCCCACCTTTAAGGAGTTTGGAAGAAACTCCCGATCTCGAGTCCACGTTGCAGCTTCCGCTCCGCGCAGAACATTTCTCCTTCTTGTCCCGGCCCCCAACGGCCTGATCTCTCGGCAAATCCAGAGAGAAGCTCTCTCTCACTCTAAAACTCTCTCAATCCTAGCTACTGCATCCACCGAAATGCTCTCTACGTTTTGCCCACTTTGATTTGAGAAGGAAGACTCATGTTCTTATTTTGTCTTGTAGTGACTTAAAACCAATTTCCAAAATGACCCTTATGTCCCTCTTTTACTTGGGGATTGATATCTCTAAGACTATCTCTACTGGGTCCATTTCATCATTTTTCTACTCATACCACTTATGGTACATGAGTACATGCTATTTATGCCTTTCGTCAGATCGAAAATCGGTTTACTTATGACCCGACCGATGCCTCGAAAAACGTGCCGACTCCGACTGTCTCCGAAAATTATGAAATTTTACGTGCCAACTAGATTTCGCGAGACGATTCCAACGGTATGATCCGTTTCGCCATCCGAGATCTAGAGAATTAATTACGGATTTTTAACCGTAATTACACTTTTGTAATTAAAATTACGATTTTGCCCTTATTCCAGAAATTGGAATTTCTCGGGTCTTACATCTCTAGTGCAAAAAGTTCTTGTATGAGTTCTATATCCCACTCACATGTTTGAGGTATAAACAGTTCTTGAACTAGTAGATTTTCCAAGCCCTCCACCATGGGGGTAGTGACATGTAGGTTAGTATCATCCTTCAACCACGAGTCCTACCACACATTTATGGATATTCCATCTCCTATACCCCACCTGCACCCCATTTTAAGGATTTTCATCATACGACCATATACTCTTCCATGTGTAGCTCGGGTTCGAACCCAATTGAGCTGATAGAAAGGTCCCTTGAGGAAAATATTTTACTTTGATCAATCTACTAGCGAGAGTATGTGGGTTAGAGATAAAATTCCAGCCATGTTTGCCTAACATTGCAAGGTTGAAAGAGTGGAGATTCTGGAAACCCATGCCTCCTTGCTCCTTTCTCCTACATAGAGTGTCCCGTTTTATCTAGTTTATTCTTCTCTCTCTTCGTTAGGTTTCATACCCACCAAAAAGAGCTCATCATTCTCTCGAGCTCTTCGCATAGGGAGACTGGGATTAAGAAAGAGCTCATGTAATAGGTAGGGATGGCTTGGGTCACTGTTTTTACCAGAACCTCCTTCCCCGCTTAGGATAATAGCTTGGAATACCACCCTTGTAGTCTATTCCATAGTCTCTCCCTAAGGTACGCAAAGATTGACCTCTTGATTCTCCCTATGAGGGAAGGTAGCCTTAGATATCGCTTAGTGTTTAAGGGAGTGTCAACCCCTAGCTGGGCTGAAATGGTTCTCTTTAACATGTCAAAAACATTGTTGCTAAAGAAAATTCCTAATTTTTGGAAATTGACAGCTTGACCTGAGATTTTCTCGTACTCGCCTAGGATGGCCTGCTTTTTTTGGGCTTCCTGTTCAAAGGCATTATAAAAAAAAGAATCTCTCATTAGCAAATAAAAGGTGGAAGAAGCTAGGTGCACCTCTACTGATATGACAACCATGAAGATCCCCCCTTGCCTTTGCTTGTTTCCCATCGCATGGTATCAAACCCCGCACATATAATATACAGATATGGTGATAATGGGTCACCTTGTCGTAGGCCAAGCCCTGGGGTAATAGTACCCACTAGGTTACTACTGACGGTGATATTGTATCGGACCATTGTTACACATAGCATGATCATATTACAAAACTTGCGTCAAAACCTATTTTTCTCATAATTGCTTGCAGTTACTTCTAGTTAATGCGATCATAGGCTTTGCTTATGTCAACTTTCACATTTCCTCGTTTCCTTTTCGATTTTCGCTTCATGTGGTGGATTACTTCTAAAGTAGCTAACACATTGTCACATATTGACCTGCCATAAATAAAAGTCGACTGGGCCTTAGAAACAATAAGTGGAAGGATTACCTTGAGTCGGTTGGCTAGCACCTTGGCCATTATCTTGTATACAACATTACACAAGGCGATTGGACGTAGATCCCTCATCGTGGTAGGTTGGGTGCATTTAGGAATCAACACAAATTTTTTTTTTTTTATTGAGATCAGAGGGAATCAAGGTCCTCAACCATCTAGAACAGTGTGAGAGCTCATCACCACAAGCGCCAAACTGCAAAAGCAGGATTAAAGCCATCCGCCCCCGCCAAGACTTGTCTTGGTGACACGGCCCGGTCAATCTATCTATGGAAGGAGCCGTGAGTCTAGCATTATCTTCAGAGATCATAGCCGATAAAGTGAAGGTCTGGCTCGTGGCTCGCTCGGGTCTCGCTTAGAAAATATTGGAAAAATACTCTACTGCTAGTGAGTTTAGTCCATCATTAGAGGACCTCCAAATGCCTGAGTTGTCTTGTAATCTTTCTATACTGTTTGTATGTCTCCTTGCTGATGCCACCGCATGGAAATACCGGGAGTTGGAGTCACCCCCTTTAAGCCAATGACACTTAGCCCGTTGCTTCCAAAAGGTCTCCTCCTGATCTAGGAGTTCGTTTAGCTACCGCCGGACCCTGTTGTATTCTACCGCTGATATGGGATCAGGGGAGTCTTGCACTCGGTGCAATTGCTGTGTACACTCTTAGATTCTGGTCTTGAATTGTCTAACCAACCCTTTTCCCATGTTTGCAAGTGACCATGAAGTTGAAGCTATCCAAATGTGAGGAGCATCTTGTGAGAGATTCCAGCATCCGATAATCGTAAGATTTTCATAAAGTGGGCTTTATTAATTGAAATTAATCGATTTATTTGGTCTAATTAAGGAGACATAAGGACTTATTAATTAAATATGGACTCCGGTGTGTGGGTTATACTCGCACGGCCGTAATGAGAGAGGGCCCGTGGTCAAGATCGGCAAATTAAAAGCTCAAGTCCTCTCCCAAACCTTAAGGATAATGTATTTGGCTGCACTCACATACGTATTCAAGAGAAATACTTTCTTTGGATACGTGAGAGGCATTCCCCATTGGGCCGTTGTCATTCATCCGGGATAATGAGAAGATCTTGAGATCGTTCTTTGCTGGTCTTCATCGATTCCGCATCAAGCCAATCATGGATTCCAAATTAGGTATGCAATTTTCAATTTATCTCCATTATTTTGTATTCTAATATGAGACTGAAGGCTGAATCGTGATCCTGCGCTTGGTATCGTGAAAGCCAACCATGGATTAGAATTCAAAACATATGAATTGGAGAATTTTATTTTTAAGGTTTTATTCAAATCAGGCTTTTGTCCAGTTTCGGAGATTTTCTTCAAATCAAAAATTGAATTTTTTTGCATATTTGGAATCTACTCGACGAGACGATCAGATCGGTGGTGGCATCGCCGCTGTAGGAGGTCGGGACGCGCCCACTTGCCGCCACGCGCCACCACACGCGCACAGTTGACGACGGCCGCGGAAGGACACGCGCCGACCGAACCCTAATCTGGCTGTCGACGCTACCGACTCCACACTGGCTGACCAGCCGCTCGACCATCGAATTCTGGCCAACCGATTCGCTATCGGTGTCGACGCCATGATGATGATCATCATGATCGCCACGTCCCACTGCGATCCACTCCTGGCCACGCCCGACCGCTTTAGGGGATCTCGACCGGCCAAAGTTCCGACCGCTTGACCTGAATCTAATCAACGCCCGACCGATTTGACCGACCGGCCAACGCCCCGCGACCGATTGACCGACCGGCCAACACCCAAATTGCCACGCGTTTTCCACGCGCTTCCACACATGCCGAGCCTTCTGGTGGCGCGTGAGGGCGCGTGTGATGTCTTTTCTGGGCGATCTTGATATCTACGTACTCGTACTGAGATTCTCTACAATGTGGTATATTTATTTTACATGTTTTAAGCTTTTACAGATATAAAAATGCGTATAGAACCCTATGTACGCCTAGAAATTAGGGTATTTTTACGTAGTATTTGTATTTCTCTATGGTTTCAGAAATACATATAGAAGCAATATGTATATCACGCATAAGGATCATGTAGAGTCTAAATTCATTTGTCATTAACAATTCATAAAGATAATTGGCATTACATATATATATATATATATATATATATATATATATATATATATATATATATTAAATGGGATATAAAGTTATTATCCCTGGTATGAGATTTTCAAAGGGATTCAATTGCTGTGACCACAAAGTGGCACACTTTGATTGGGTTTGCGAAATATCAGTCTCATATTATGGTGGGATGTCTTCTATTTTATTACGTGATCATACTCCCAAAGGAGGTGATCCTGTGTTAGTTCATGGAGGGATACATGTATGGCATGTGCTTGAGAAATGACTGATCTTAGTGGTTCATACACCCAAAGGTGGTGATTTCATGAAAGATTAGAATATGTTCTCATGGCCGCTGTCATGTGGAGAGTATACAACTGCATGTCATATTTTCTGCCCAAAGGTGATTATGTGGACGATATGTAATTTCATGAGTATTCACATGATGTCATTGTATTGTTTGTTTTTGTTTTTTCTCGCCAATTTTTTTCTTTATGAACTAGCAATTCCATTTCACCGAGGTCCTTAATGGATTGAATTTTAAGAAATGGAAAGAGGATTTTCATTTGAATGGAGTCGGCTGATGTTCACACAGGCTTACAAAGGATGTCTGCAGATATCACAACCACTAGTATTGAAGTCGAGAAAACTGACTATGCTACCCGAAATGGGCAACTTTGATTTGCTTATTGACAATGAAGAAATCCATACAAGAACACTTTAAAAAGTGGCTTCTTACTAGTTGGATCAGATCGCTAAGGAAATGACGGCAACGCACAGAGGCTAGAAATCGACTTCATCTAATGTCGAGGTTGAACACTTCTTCAAAAGCTCTTCAACATGAAGTATGATGGTACTCGTTAGAGGATTATGTCCCTCGTGATGGTAGACCTGTGACGAAGCTTCAAGCTCTTAATGTTACCATTCCCATGCTTGCATCAGGCATCGTTTTTCTCCTAAACACCCTTCCACCCGATTTTGAATATAAAGATTGGAATTACAATTCCCAAGATGAGACTTGGTCAAGCACGACTTAATAGCAAGGGTGGTGGCGTACAAGAGAAACTTAAGAAGCGAGAAAGAGCATATGGCCTTATATGTTGCTAGTTCCCATAAGAGGAAAAATAAGAAGTTCAAAAGTCGTACTCATAAAGGTGCTCAAGAAACTACCGGTACAATATGACAATATGGGTCCAAAGAAGACATTCTGAAAAATGATTAGCGATCGCCGCTTCTTTGCAAGAAGAAAGGTCACATGAAGAAAGAGTGTGCAAAATTTAAAGCTTGGATGTCCAAACGTGGGCTTACAGGTAATGATTCTTTAACACTTGTTTGTGAATCCAACCTATCTGAAGCACCATCCAGTTCTTGGTGGCTCGATAGTGGAGCAACTAATCATGTTGCGTTTACCAGCGGCTGTGGATTCATAAACCGATAAGCCAAACAAGGATGAACCAAAGCTCACCTGTAAACAACGAAGGTTGATGTCATGTTCGTGGGAGATGTAATCTTAATTCTAGATTCTGATTTTAAATTGATGTTGAAAGACACTTTTTATGTACCTTCCTTTAGACGAAATTTAGTTTCCGTATCGTGTTTGGATTCATATGATTACTCTTTTGAAATTAAAAGCAATGTTATTTCAATATTTCTTAATTCAAATAAGGTTGGGTGCTGTCATATGTCCAACGGATTATACAGATTGAGTTTATCTCCCAATGACATATACGCGCTTATATCAATAAAAGGTCGTTTCTAAGAGACCATTACCTAAGGAAGAGTCTTATGCATTATGGCATAAACGACGGGCCATATCTCTAAGGATAGAGAAAGGTTGATAAAGACTAAATATCTCCGCATGCTCTAAAAATGACGAGATATGAGACCGTTGTGAGGTAAACACCAAGATAAGAAAGAAAACCGCAGTCCGTAGTTCCGACTTGTCGATGTCATTCACACCATATAGTGATCTTATATCGGCAACCTTGTGTAGAAATTTTATTTCATCACATTTATTGATGACTATTCTCGATATGGTTATTTGTACTTGATTAAAGAAAAGTCCGAGTCTCTTTGACAAGTTCAAGATTTTTCTGACCGGTCGAGAAACAATTGGGAAAAGTCATAAAGGTTGTTAGATCCGACCGAGGTGGAGAGTATTATGGCAGCATGGCGATGCTCTGATGTGCCTTAAGGCCATTCGCCAAATACTTAGAGGATTCGACAGCTATACGCTTACTATGCCTGGGAGTCCTGAGCAAAATGGTGTAGCCGAAAGGCGCAATCGCACTCTTATGGAAATGGTAAGGAGTATGATTAGTAGGACAAATTTACCTGGTTTTCTGTGGGGTGAAGCTTTGAAAACAGCTTTGTACATTCTGAATCGTGTACCTACAAAAGCTGTTCCATTGACTCCTTTGTTATGGACTCGGGCGAAGTCTGCTTAAAACCATCTTAAGGCTCGGGGATGTCCCGCAAGTGAAGTTGTATAATCCAACATTGGGCAAGTTGACTCGTGAACCACTGATGTTACTGTATCTTACCCTGGAACATTCGAAGGGATATCTGCTCTATAATCCCAATGGAGGCACAGAACAGTGGGGATCACGTAATAACCAAGTTTTCGAGTTTGATGTGGCCGGGAGTTAGGGCCGCTTCACGTGACTATCGGCGATGATAGTACCGTGGGTAATGTGGTATCTTTATCTCCTCCCATACAGATAATTGTGGGAACTCCCACACACCATATTGAACCTGTTGAGACTAGGGATCCTGCTGTCAGACAACCCCAATGAAGTTCATCAAGGCTCGTGTGCAGGATGTGTCATTACTAATTCCAAAGCAGTGAGATCCACTGCGGAGAGACGACGCTATACCAACGATCTATTATTTAGTCTATATAGGAGAGCAAGACTACGATATCGGTTCTCAGGATCGATCCAATAACTTATGCTAAGTCAAGCTGGTCTCAATCAAAACTGCGGTTTGATGAAATGAGAGATGAAATTCAATCTGCATGAGGCATAATGGAGTTTGGGAACTTATTGAATTAATTGAAGGTCATGGACCCATTGGCTGCAATGGGTAAATTAAAAGGGACCATAAAGGAAAGATTGAGTAGTTTAAAGCCGACCGGTAGCCAAAGGTTTCACTGTGAGAGAAGGAGACTATGAAGCAACCTTTTCTCCTAGCCTCTTCTAAAGATTCTTTCGTAGGATCAGACATTAGTTGCTCATTTCGATATGGAGTTACACCCGCATGGATGTTAAACCGGCCTTTCAATGGAGACCTTAATGAAGAAGTCTATATGATGCAACCAAGGTTTTGTGGCAAATGATTCAGTATTAATTTGTATGTAGACCGAAAAAGTCTATTTTTATGGTCTCAAGTAAGCCTTGTAAGACAATGGTACTTAAAGTTTCATAGTGTTGTTACTTCATATGGTTTTGTTGAGAACAAAGTAGATCAATGTATATACTCAAGAAGGTCAGTGGGAGGAAATTCATTTTCCTAATACTCTATGTGGATGATATCTCGCTGCAAGCAAAGGACTTGGTTTACCGCATGAGACAAAGCGGATGTCAAGCTAAAGAACTTTGATATTAAGGACCTTGGTGAGGCGTCTTTTTTGTCCCGGGCATTGAGATTCACAGAATCGCTCTTGTAGACTATTGGGTTTATCTCTAAAGTGCATATGTTGATCGTATTTTGTGAAAGATTCAACATGCACAATGTAAGCCGTGAATTGTTCCGTCTCAGAAGGTGATAAGTCGTAGTCTGTCACAATGTCCCTATCTGCATATTGAGAAAGCCCAAATGAAGAATATACCTTATGCTAGTGCACTTGGGAGTATTATGTATGCTCAAGTATGCACTAGGCCGCATAATAAGGCAGGAACAGACTTCTAGCATATCAAATCCAGACACGATCATCAAGTTGTCGCAAGAAGGTTACGAGGTACTTAAAGAGGACAAAGACTATATGTTGATTTACAAACATGTTCAGACTCATGCCTAGTTGGGTATTCGATTCGCACTTTGTCAGCTGTCGTGATGAAAAGAAGTCAACAACAGTTACATCTTAAGTTAGCAGGAGGTGCGCGATTTACGGAAGCTGAGAAACATAAATCAATCAGATCCTCTACCATGCGCAAGCGGAGTTTGTAGCATGCTTTCAGCAACTACTCAGGCACGGTCTCGAAACCTCATTAAGGAGTTAACCGTATTTGATTTTTGTGGATAGGCCCATGGGCGCTGTATTGTGACACATCCCCACAAAGGTTGTTTATTAACAGAGGTCCTTAAGGGGTCTAAGCACATGGAGGTCAAGTACCTCGACTATAAAGGAAAAGTTCAAACTCCGTGGATATCGCAGCGGGAGCACATATCACCAGATGATATGATTGCATCCGCTAACTAAAGGCCTTCGCCTTGTGTATTTGATCGCACATGTCATTAACACGGGCTTGAGTATCATGGGATACTGTAAATTAGTGGGAGCTATTAAGTTTTATATTGCTCTTATGAAGGTTGAATCCAATTTCATTACATTTTTGTAATAATTGAA
This sequence comes from Tetrastigma voinierianum, assembly GCA_016808115.1. NCBI lineage: Eukaryota > Viridiplantae > Streptophyta > Magnoliopsida > Vitales > Vitaceae > Tetrastigma > Tetrastigma voinierianum. Next base: position 87,600 of record JAEQBH010002407.1, on the reverse strand, counting down.
TTTGTATCAACTCTTTTGCATTCAATAAGGTATTTGTGAATGTAGATTTATCAAGTTGAGTACAAATAATTGTTGAAAATCTCGAGGCATTGTGTAAACCTTGAAAGTAATGTGCTTTTGTATTCGCATTAGCCTTAACAAAGATGTTTTGTTACACATAAAGTAAAGTTACCTATCAAGGTAACACATATACAGGTTCGTTGGAACCATGATGATATTCTCTCCGGTGGACACACTAGGTTTTGTGACACTTAATGGCAGAGAATTTGGACTAACAAAATGGGATAACATATGAAGTATCACTCATTATGAGGTATTGTCCATTTAACACACTACCATTGAATCCATATCGTTAGAAGTTGAAAGCACTCGTGACCATGGAAGGGCCTGCGTGAGTACATGCAATTACCGCCATGATTCAGTGTTCGAGACTTTATGATGAGATTGACTATTAAGAATAATCTCTAGACCACAGAAGCATTACGCTTTGTTTCAATTAATATCGCCCAAGTGGGAGAATGTAAGATTTTCATAAAGTGGGCTTTATTAATTGAAATTAATTGGATTTATTTGGTCTAATTAAGTGAGACATAAGGATTCTTATTAATTAAATATGGGGCTGGCAAGTGTGTGGGCTAAGTACGGCCCGACCCGTAATGAGAGGGCCCGTGGTCAGTACTCTATAAATTAAAAGCTCAAGTCCCTCCCAAACCCTAAGGATACGTATTTTACAGACTCACATACAGATTCAAGAGAAATACTTTCCGACACGTGAGGCATTCTCATTGGGCCGTTGTCATTATCTCGGGATAAGGAAGAAGATCTTGAGATCGCTCTTTCGTTGTGTCTTCATCGATTCCGCATCAAGCCAATCACGATTCCAAATCGTGTATGCAATTTTCGGTTTCTCTCCATTATTATGCTTTGTATTCTAACATGGTGATCTAGGAAGCATGAATCGTATCCTACAGATACAACCCCGTCAATATCAAGCTCCCGGAGCCATTTGTTTTCAAAGCCGAAATTGTGCCGTCTACTGGCAAAGTTATCCACAAGTGTTCGCCTAATAGGTGTACCTGGGTTACAAAGAACTGTGATTATGTAGCTTTGCACTCGGGAAGTTATTTAACCAAGACGTTGAAACAGTCGTCTTATCAAGTCTCTCTTCAATGGCCTCAGTTGTCCCTCTGCCTCTTGTCCATGTGTACTGCATTCTCGAGGCGAAGCTGTAGCTAGGAGCAATCCGGAAAATGGAACGAAAACCCCCTTAACAGCCACGGTGGGTGCTCTACCCCTCCCTTCTTATCCTCAACAGACAGGATTTCGTTGAAGTCCCCGGGATTAGGGCACCACTGCAGGGGGATCTCACCCTGTGTCTGATCGTGTCCCATGCTTCCTTCGTCTACTTACAGGTGTATCCTGTAGTATCCTGTTAGTCTCCACGGGTGCTTGGTTGGGATGCTAACTTCTGTATCAAGCATAAAGTGGCTTTCTTCCATAAAAGTGCTAGCCCTCCTCCCCTACCCAACCGATCAACACAAAAACAGGCCTCAAAACTGAACCGACGCTTGATATATTCAATCTTATATGCATGAACGAGAGTTTCGCAAAGAAAAATAATGTTGGGATGGCGACAATGAATTAACTCACCTAGTGCCCAAACTGACGGGGTTCCTGAGGCCTCGGCAATTCCAACTGCTGGCCCAAGTCCATCGTGTTTGGGTAGAGCACTGTTCTATGATTTGTAGATGTCCTTGGTAAGGAAAGAATGAGACTCTCTCACCCCCCCCCCACCCCCTTCCGCTGCAGATTGCGCCTCGCCATTCTCCTTGTGACACCCGAGGGTTTGTCGACTTAACCATCATCTCATGAATACTCATGAATATCGTGATCACCCGACAACACTTATTATGTCTATTTATCGAGATCCATTTATCCATATTTTTACAAAACATGCAAGGATATATATATATATATATATATATATATATATATATATATATATATATATATATATATATATATATATATATATATATATATATATATTAAAAAGTTCATATTTTTTATTACAATTATTTTACACAAAAAAATACATGTCAATAGATTTTACAAAGCACTATCAAAGCCACATACTCCAATTCTTCATTTTTTTGCGACCCCGCATAAGAGCCGTCCACCGACGCATTTCCCGCACCTTAAATGTTATCCCATATTGGGTGAGTCACGCCCAGTAGAGAATTTCTTACAGAGGCTACTCCCCACCTAAGTACAAATACAATGCTTACACTTAACAATTTTCACATTCACATCACAATTCCAACAAGAATATGCAATCCTAAGTTGCAATTCTACATGTCATACCATGAAATGAGATGGGACTCACTCATGCATCATGCCCGAGTCTTTACTGACTCCCATCATACCTAAGTCTTCACTGACTCCTACCACACCATACGATGCCCATGTGTGATAAACCGCCATTGATGGATTACATCCAATGATCATTTTCAAACAAAATTATTTTGTTTATAAACCAAAAGCTTTTTGGATGTTATACCTCAAATGATCATTTCATTTACAAAATCATGTGTCTTTTGTGGGCAACAAATTTTCGGGGTCTCACCGCAGACTTCACACGCCTTTTAACACTTTTTGAACTTTCATCATTGGAGTGTGTGAACCAGTCCCGGTATTTCACCCGAGGGAGAACTAGCTCTTCTTGTTATTACCTGACACAAATTTTCTTTACCGTTTCATGCAATGTGCAACTTTGTTGGACTTCGTCCAACTGTACCGAGCCCACCCAATCAATCACCAAATGTAATGTTTATTTTCAACCATGAACTCACACCCATGAAATGCTATGTTTCTGTGCATATGCAATGCAATGCACCATTGCATATTAATGCCATGTCCCATATGTAATGCATGTCATATGGACAGTTTAAACCATACAAACACTACAAGAAAAAAGGTCTTCACAACGCTTTTTCAATCGCAAGATAAGGGATATCAATGGGTGCAGGAGGTATACGCGGTTATGTCATCTATGCCAGCACAAGAAAGGGTAGAAGGTAGCTTGACATATGCATATGTCAAGATTATTATGTTAAATATGTGTGAAGGTTGGCTCATTATTTTGTGAAGCATTTATATTCAAATATATGTCAAGCTTCGGGAAAGTATCAAATATAATTTTACAAATGTCATGATGGTTTTTTTTTTTTTTTCAAAGTTAAACTTTAATATGTTATGGTTCCTTGCTCTTATGTCAAAGAATAGGTTTATTTTGTCAAGATTTCTTTGTTCATATATCAAAGAAATTATTTCATTCTATGTCAAGGTTGCATATGGAATGTGTGTCAAAACTTAACTTGTTGCCAAAATGATTTGAAGCAAACTAAAACTATTGCAAAATTGAATAATCTATTATCAAATTCAATATTAACTTTCATATCATAGAACAAAATCTAATTATCAAAATTAAAATTATATATATATATATATATAGAGTATATATATATATATATATATATATATATATATATATATTAATTTCACTATACGAGTACATAAATATATACAAAAAAGAGATATAAACATAGCCAAAGATATTGAAAATAAAAAGAAAAACCTTAACATCTACATATCTTCCATTGTCATCAAATATATCCAAAAAAAAAAACAGTTTCCCAAATATGTGCCCAAAAATCCAATAGTTATACATGATATATAGAATGTATCCGTGGATCTTGTTCCCTTGAAAACTCAAACTATTGCAAATGTCACCCGTAAGAGGGAAAAAGTGTTAGTTTAAGTTTTACGCTCAGTGATTAATAAAAATAAACAACAATATGTCTCAAACACCTACAAACAACCTGTGAAGAATTTTTATTATCATGTTGATTTCCAAATGCATTCATCCCCCCACATAAGAAAATAACATTACTATATTATAGAAGCTATATTATTTAAAGTTCTAATGAGAAGAATCATGATTTAGGTGTATCAAAGATGTCAATTCCAACCTCTGCAAGTATGAAAAGCAAAATATTGTTTTTATGTTTATATTTGAAGTTCATTAAAAGATGTAAAACATGTGCCCAAATATATCTAAATGTATCACAAACAACCTAGCAACCATATGCATGATATTGTAATCGTTATAAAATATATCCAAAAACAAGTGATAGATATTTACCTAAAATTCAACATATATAACATAAAGACTTATACATAATCTTATACTCTAAAATTACAAATGCTGCGGTGTCACTCAACCTCTTGTAAGTAAGAAAAACAATATTACTTAATGTTTATATTAAAAAAGATATGCTTCCTACCCAAATATATCCAATGTATTCACAAACAACCCGAGATGTACCCATACATGATCTTCACCTATCAAATATAGGGAATGGAGAGAAGACATAACCAGAATTCAAAAATCTAGAAGTTGTAGATGATGACTATAACTTACATGATTCGCACTCAAAACTCCGCAATTACTGCAAATGTGTTCATGATCTTCAAGTAAGAAAAACAATATTAGTTTATGTTTAGATTTGAATGTACCAATTAAAATATATAAACCTATATCTAATATATCCAGTTAAATGTAGTAATGTATTTTAGGAAAAAATCTAGATAATGTATGTACCTAAAAATATCCAAAAAAGAAGGCACCTTTATATGATAGCAAGAACATATATATGATTTGCATTTCGCAAGTTGTACTTCAAAAAATCGGGGTCGGTTGACTACATCGCCAACTCATGAATACAAGTGGATGTCGGGTTACCCGACGCCACTTCAGAAAATCGGGCAGTCTCCTTTGTACGGGGAGCTCTACCCAAATAAAACACCTGCATGAAACCTGTCCCAAGCAGTCCAATATAATCACAATGATACAAATATGGATAAAACGGCCTCTTGGGCCCATACTACAATACCCATTAAACATGCCAACTATATCCACAGTTCTAAGAGTTCAAATGTTTTACTCTTATACAACATATATTAAAATTAGAAATTTCAATACATGTACATCATACATGTAAGTCCTAGCTTTTGGAGCGTCACAAGACTCAAAATGCACTTATCGCAAATGTCATCCTGTGACGCCCCAATCCCGGGGGTCCGTTGACTACCCATCAAACCGTTGCATCACAAGTGGGAGGCTCAAGCTACCCGGCTGTCGAAAATCGGCGTAGCCCCTTTGTACGGAGCTCTACCCAATTAAAATACCCGCATGAAACCTGTCCCAAGCAAATTCAATTTATATTCAATATATCCAAGAGACAAATCACATGAGTAATAAGGCCATTTAGGCCCATAATGATCCCTCGCTATAATACATACTACCATGAAGTCAACTATATACCCAATAGTTACAAGAGTTCAAACAACATTTATACAATGATATATTAAATTAGGAAAATTTAATACATGTAGATATCGCCAAGCCAAAAGCCACAATCCGCTTTTCTTCTAATCCATGGTCTCTAGGATGAGTCTTCTCCTCGCACGCTCTCGTATCTGCGGAAAAGGGGATCCCACGACGGGTGAGCTAAAGCTCAAGAGGAGGACCACCCTAAGTGGGCTACTCACACCTAAGTGCAAAGGCAATGTTCCAATTTAAACAAACATTCAAGCAAATGCATGATCCTACTTGAATGTCTACGTGACCAACCTAGATCCCGAGCTCTCATCGACCCTCTCACACTCGCCTGCTTCCTCGTATGAGAATTATTAATTTATTAGTGGACAACCCTCCGATGAATATATATATCAATTGGGCCGCTCCGACGATTGATATATATTAATTGTTTGTGGACTACCCTCCGATGAATAAATATCAACTAGGCCGCCCGACGGTTGATATATTCTTTAATTTGCGGATTCATCCGGCGAACATCAACCGGGCCATTCGACTCTGCTGATATATTATTTAGTTTGGACTACCCTCCGATAATTTACATTTTAGACTACCCTCCGAACCTTGTTTCTCTAGACTCATCTCATGCACTCATTCCTATATTCCTAGGATGTTCCAGTGCATATGGAATGCATGTATGCCAGTTCCAATTCAGTCTAAATCACTTGCAAATATATATACATGAATATATTTACATAAACTTTTTAAATCACACATCAAAATTAGCTCACTTTGGGCTAATGATCATACACGAGTAATTTAATTTAAATCACTGCCAACACGTACTTTCACAAAAATATATATTTTTAGAACATTATTCTCGGGAATAGTGAAACCTCGCTTACTATTCCCTAAATTATGAAAACACCTGGGTTTCACTTAGTGAACCTCGCAATCCACTCGCCATTCCCGGCCCAAAAGCATATCAAGCAAGCATTTAATGCACAACCGACACCATCACAACCAAATGTACCCTAATTATTTCGGGCAATCACTACCACAAGAGAAAATCCCAAATAAATTCCCACACTGTCCTGGTTGCTTCGGGATCCCACCGTCCCTCACGACCTCAAACTAACCGAAACATCGAAAAACCCTTAAAAATGGGAATAAAACACAAGTAGGGAGAAACTCCTACCTCAAGGAGTTTGAAGAAACTCCCGATCTCTAGAGTCCACGCGCAGTCGTCCCGTAGAACGTTTTCCTTCTCGCCCGAAGACCGCCGACTGCCGGACGCGATAACCTAGAGAGAAGCATGGAAGCTCTCTCTAAAACACAACCCGCAACCCCACTGCCTCTCCCACGTTTTTGCCTCTTTTAATCAAGGCAGAGACAACACTATTTCATTTTTTTTGTCTTTGTGACTTAAAACAAAATACAAAATGACCATTATGTCCTCTTTAGCAGACTGATATTCCTATGACCGCTCGCCTATCCATTTTCATCATTTCCTCTTCTCATACCACTTATGGTACATGAGTACATGCTATATGTGACTTTCGCATCGGGGTAATCGGTTTACTTCAAGACCAATCCGCGATGCCTCGAAAAACGTGTCGACTGACTCGTCTCGAAAATTATGAAATTTTACTGCCAATTAGATTTCGCGTGAGATCGATTCCAACGGTATCCGGGTTACCATCAGAGATCTAGAGAATTAATTACTTGATTTTAACCGAAATTACAATTTTGTAATCGAATTTACGATTTTGCCCTTATTCCGTAAATCGAATTTCAGGTCTTACATTCTCCCCTCCTAAAGGTTGAATTTCGTCTCCAAATCTCAGGACAACCTATCACTCACATGCATATGGAACGTGCACTTCACCATGCATGTAATCAGCTGATTTAAATCTCAAACGACTAAACCACGTGACCTTCATCCCTAAACAAAGGGATAAAGAGCCCCACATCATGTCCTCGCGCCTCCCACTGGGATTCCTCCACTCCACAAAGGTCGCCATAGCACTCCCTCAATTAGCCCCACGCCTTAGCCCCAAGACCCGATCACTACATCAATCCATGCACACTGGTCCCTCCTCGAAGGTCCCATCCGTGTCAATATCTACTTGTCCCCAATCCACCACATGAGCTGGATCTGGAGTATATCTCCGGAGCATGGAGACGTGAAACGCCTCGTACACCCGACGCTGCATGTAACGCTAACCCGCACTTACAAGGCCTATCCTCTCGAGTATCTCGAAGGCCAATAAACCCCATATAGCTTCCCGCTTGCCAATCCCAACCTTTCACTTATCTCTCGTGATTCACCTTCAAGGAAAAGTGATCACCAACCTCGAACCCTAAGGGTCGACGTCGCACATCTACATAACTCTTCTCGTTGTGCCTGAGTTTGAGAAGACGCCGCCGGGAGGCACCATTCTCTAAGGTGTCTCTAATCAGATCAGGACCAGTAATGGAGTTCTCTTCCACCTCGGTCCAACAAAACGGTGATCTACATGGCCTCCCATACAATGCCTCATACGGTGCCATTCGCATACTCGCCTGATAACTATTGTTGTAGGCGAATTCCGCTAAGGCAATTAATCCCCACCTCTTATGACTCAGACACATGCCTGCCGTGGTGTCCTCTAACATGTATATAACCCGCACAACGATACCCCTGCGCACAACCCTTGATTTGGTAAACGCTTTTCGACCTTCCTAAGGTCACAATCATCGATAATCCAATGGATCATTAACTCAATCCATGCCATGCATGATATCTATATACCGAGCTCGCTAGCTCAACAACACCTAATGCAATGCAGCGGGGCATCCAAACCCCGAGTCACCCCGGTTCCCATCACCCAACTCTAAGTCTCAAGGCGCGATAACCATGTCCCCAGAGCCATCTCGGTCACATAACTTCTACATCCTTCTGAGCTCTTACATTTCCCGGGATGAACTATGAGTCTCATTGGACGTAGTCCTAAAGACAACTCAACCCACACTCACCATGAGTGGTGAATGACCATACCGTGCACCCGAACGCAATTATGCCATACCGTGACAACCAATCCCGGTTCCACCATGAGCAGAATCTGAGAGATTTTCCACTCATAATTCGAATCATCAAAGGTCAACTCACCCTACATCCTAGGAAGAACATCTATACTTGGCTTCTCTAAAGGCCTTTAACCTCTAAGCCCAAATCCCATGTCGTGTCGAGTATGACAATCCCCATTTAGGTCCTCATCGACAACCCGATGGTTGCCAATCATCCATGCCAAGCCCGATAATCAACAACCAATAGGTCTTACTACCCTTAAGGTCCACCACGCTCGGGCCGCAGAACCCTAACTGCTCCTGACTTCGACCCACACCGCCCTCGGCCTATCTCGTGTTGTCAGCGCTCAGATACCTAAACCCGAAACTAGCCTCTAACCCTTACTAGCAGCGGAGGAATGAATCGTATACTCTCCTCGTTTCTACCGCTAATGCGGATCTGCGGTTGTCCCAAAGTTCCAGGATCCCTGTCTCTAGGGTAATCCCGTCACCATGCTTCACCCGCCCCGGTCCTCGAAACTAATGGGAAATGTGGTCTTCCGCCTATATCTCCGAACTAGAGAAAGCCATCTTCCTTCTGCCAACAACACCCGTACTCGAAAGTGTTCCAAGTATCCTCAATCTCTCTATACCAGTACCGCCCCAACTACGGAGTTCATATCCCGTAGGCGAATCCTACATCCTCGCCTGCGTAACGGAACCCAGCCCATTCTCGCATCTCCTGTAATATCTAGCCAATCCCAAGAACTATGTATCTAGTAAGATTGACATCTGGGTCTTCTCCTAACGAGATTCGCTCAACCTTCAGCGTCAACTGACACTCCCGATGCCGACACCACGTGTCCCAAAATCTCACCAAGAGGCCAAACTCGCACTTACTGAGCTTAGAGTACAACTGATGGTCTCTTTAACAAACAGAACAATCCTCAAGGATACCATGCTCCCACTCGACTGTAGAGTAGATCAAAATGTCATCTATGAAGACTACGACAAACTGATCTAAATAGGGTTGGAATACCCTATGCATGAGATCCATGAATGTTGTTAGCGCATTCGTCAATCCAAAGGGCATCACCGTAAACTCAAAGTGCCCATAACGCGTCCTAAACGCTGTCTTAGGGATATCTCCGTTTCCTAACCTCCTCACCGATGGTAACCAAAGCGGTTCATCTCTGGGAGTGTACTCGCGCTCCTTCAACTCCGATCAAATAAATCATCAACTTCAGAACGGGTAATTGACTCGATCATAACTCGTTCAATCGCCTATACCACTCACAAATGGGGCGGTCTTGCCCTCTTCTTCCCTTAACTAGAACCGGCGCCCATGCTGAAGTGCTCTGGCCTAATAAACCCCTGGCCCAATGTACTTCAGAATCGGACTCAGTTCCCCGCAACTCAATCGGTGCCATCCTATGCGAGTCATAGAGACGGGTGAAATACCGTGGTGTAATCGACACCGGGGTCTACTACTCTCCGTCAGGAGTGTAGTCCGTAGCTCATCCGAAAACATCCACATACTCGCACACTACCGGGAGGTAGATCCAAGTCTCGGCCCTCCGTCCCTCTGTGTGGTAAGGCTCGCACCAACTCCGCCAACTCGTCCCCCGACACTTGACCGTATACCGCCTAGGAAAATATCGTGCTGCCCCCGAAATACCACAGAGTACCGGCCCCGCATGTAGCCGGTGAATCCTCCTACGCCACAATCGATGACGACCCCGTAGCTATCACCCAATCCATCCTCGGGATGACTTCGAACTCGACATGTCCATAATCCTCAGTCCACTCATGAGTAGAGTCCCCAAGACTTAACTCGCAACTCCTCGACATGTCATCCCTATTCTCGCCTCTAATCCCTGTGGAGAACTCACGCATAACGACTTACAACTCTAGAGGTCCTTGCCCATTTCCACCATATAGGCCCCATTCCTCCACCTGTAACGCTGCCTAGTCTTAATCCGGCCGCATCGTATAATTCCATAGCCTCTAACACTTTCTCGTTCTGCATGAACCAATGGTCTACCACCATCGGATCTTTTCCCCGTGAACGCTCCGGAGGATGATACGCCCTAAACCTCTGAAGGTTACTAGGATCTTCCCGTCTACCCGCATACCACCGTGCTATAGCATTCGGCCAGAATACCTACAACCTCGGCAAAAGTGTACTGATTAAACACTGGTGGTGCTTGACCAGTACCCCGTGGACGTCCTCCATGTCCTCGTTCTCTACTAGCCATTTACACAATTAACATGGCAACAAGAATCATTTAGCTTTCATTTCAGTCTAACTAGTAATGCAGATGCCGACACTAATGACTTGACAACCTCGAACCGAATTCGTTCATTTCCTAAGTGAAAGCACCTAACCACTTAATTCATTTAATTCTATAAAATTCTAGGCTCTTGCTCATTTCAAGACTCCAAATCCCTAAGGTCATAATTCCTAACCCTAGCATTCACTCCATTTTCCTATAATGCGATCACACCATGCATATAATTTCGCACAAGAATCATCACAAGAATCACCATTTCAATGGTAGTTAACTAATACACAAGATTCTAAGGCATAACTACGTGTACCGAGACACTAATCATACATAACTCAAAGGTATACGCAATCAATTTCTTAAAATATTGTTTTCAACAAATTTATTTTCAAAAATTTTATTTGAAAATTTTATTTTTCGAAAATTTTATTTAAATTTATTTGATTTTATTTGAATTTAATTTTTTTTTCGAAAAATTTTATTTTTACAATGAATCTGCGGTTCATTTGGTGACTCAGAAAAAAACGAGTCAAATCGATCGGGGCAATGGGCCGAGGCACCGAAAGTGCACCGCTCAAGGCCGCCTTGCGCGCCAAAGCCGCACGCCGGCGCGCCCAGCCTCCCGGGTCGCAGACGCCCAGCGCCGCCCGCTGAGTCTTCGGCCACCGCCGCCGCCACGGCCAAGGTCACAACGCTCGTGGCGTCGCGCCAAGACGCTGGTCGCCAAGGCGCACGATACTCCGTGTCAGGACAAGGGATACAACCCGCGCTCCCGCAGCCCCTTCGAAGTGTCACCATACAAATTTTTCACGTAATACAACAAAATTTCTCAAGCCTTGCCTCCTGGGGCCACAATACAATACTTCTCGAAAATAGATACAATTTTTTTCCTCATTACAAATGGGCGTAGCCCATCAAAATTTTTCGCACCGCATTTTTTTTTTTTTTTTTCATTTATTTCCGTAAATCGAAAAATCACTAAAATCAATTTTTTTTTCCATTAATTTTTTAATACTCAAATAAATTTATAAAATTTATTTAACCCTTTTTTCTAAATTTTATACTATATAAAACCTAGGAAAATTATTTTCTCATTTCATAACCAAATAAATTTATAAATTTATTTTCCTTTTCATTTTTCGCTAAAGGTTTTCTACCTAAATAAATTTCTAAAATTTATTTTCTTCCATTTTCTTCAATCCTCATCCACAAATTTATAAAAATTTATTTCCTATTTTCTTCAACTTAGAAAATTATTTTCATCACCTATTAGGCAAATAAATTATGAAATTTATTCTTCTCATTATCTTTTCCAGCTTTTGTACTCAGGATCAATTAAATTGTTTTCTACACATTCATGTGCTAATCACCAAGCACACACATATTCCACAACACACTTACAACATGGGATTCATACCAAACACACAATAATTCACCAAATCACACAAAACACATCAACACACGTGCACGTAGTGTCCTAGTTTTGTCCCGTGATTTTCTTAGGTAATCCCATACCTAAACTCAACATCGAACCACACCTAGTGGTGATGCTCTCATCCAACTATGGCCTAAGCCCCAAATTTTCTATCTATAGGTTTCCATATACCTATACTCCACATCAAACCAACTGCGATGGATACCCAACCAGCTCCCTAGGTATTCGTGATACCTAAGCTCCTGATACCAAGCCGTGACGCCCAATCCTCGGGTCCGCTGACTACCCATTAACTCCGCGGAATACAAGTGGAGGTCGGGTTACCCGACCACTTAGAAAATTCCAGAGTCTCCTTGTACTGGGAGCTCTCCTACCTAATTAAAATACTTCCGCATGAAACTCCGGTCCCGCACCCAATTTATATCTAATATATCCAAGAGATCAAATCACATGAGTAATAAGGCCATTTAGCCCACAATGATCCTCATAATACATACTAACCATGAAGTCAACTATATACCCACAGTTACAAGAGTTCAAATGTTTTACTTATACAACATATATTAAAATTTGTGGAAAATTCTAATACATGTAGATATTCGGCCAAGCCAAAGACACAATCCGGCTTTTCTTCTAATCCATGGCCCAGGATGAGTCTTCTTCTCGCACGCTCCCGTGACTGCGGAAAGTGGGGATCCCACGACCCAGGGTGAGCTAAAGCTCGCAGAGAATCGCCTCAAGGGGCTACCCACCACCTAAGGCAAAGTGGCAATGTTCCACCAATTTAAAACAAACATTCAAGCAAATGCATGATCCTTACTTGAATGTCTACGTGACCAACCTGCATCCCGAGCCCTCATCGACTCTCCCACACTCGCCAAGCCTCTCGTATTGAGAATTATTAATTTATTAGTGGACAACTCCTCCGATGAATATATATATATATATATATATATATATATATATATATATATATATATATATATATATATATATATATATATATATATATATATATATATATATATATATATATCAATCTGGGCCGCTCCGACGATTGATATATATTAATTCGTTTGTGGACTACTCCTCCGATGAATAAATATCAACTAGGCCGGCTCCGACTCCATGATATATCTCTTTAATTCTTGTGGATTACCTTCTCCGATGAATAACTGGCCGCTCCGACGGTTGATATATTATTTAGTTTGGACTACTCCGATAATTTACATTTAGATCACTCCTCCGAACCTTGTTTCTCTAGACTCATCTCATGCACTCATTCCTATATCTAGATGTTCCGCATATGAATTTATGTGGCGCGCTCCAATTCGCCTAAATCACTGCGAAATATATACAATGAATATATTTACATAAACTTAAATCACACATCAAAATTAAATTTCACTTAACGATCATACACGAAAGAATTTAATTTAAATCACCGCCAACACGTACTTTCACAAAATATATATTTTTAGAACACTATTCCACGTGAATAGTGAAACCCTCGCGTACTATTCCCGAAAATCACAAAAACACCTGGGCTCACTTTAGTGAACCCTACAATCCACGGCCATTCTCGCCCAAAGCATATCAAGCAAGCATTTAATGCACAAATTAACACCCATCACAACCAAACAGCCCCCCCTAATTATTTCAAGGTCACTTCGCCACAAGAGAAAATCCCAAATAATTCCTACACCCGGGGTCCCATGTTTTCGGGGATCGATCAAACGGCCCTCACGATCAAACTAACCGAAACATCGAAAACCCTTAAAATGGGAATAAAACACAAGTAGGGAGACAATCCCACTCAAGGAGCTCAAGAACTCCCGATCCCGGAGTCCATACTTGTAGCTCGTCCGCGCAGAACGCTTTTCCTTCGCCCCGAAGACCGCTGACGGTTGGATCGCGAGATAACCTAGAGAGAAGTATGAAGCTCTCTCTAAACACAACCTGCAACCCCCACCGCCTCTCCCCACGCGTTTTGCCTCTTTTAATCACTGTGAGAGAACACTATTTCAGTTTTTTTGGTTTTTTCGCGACTTAAACAAAATACAAAACGACCATTATGTCCCTCTTTGGAAGGTATTCGATATTCTGATCGCCCTACCATCCATTTCATCATTTCTCTTCATACCACTTGGCGGTGTTATGAGTACATGCTATATGTGACTTTCTTCGCATCGAAATCGGTTTGCACAGACCCGAATCGCGATACCAAAAACCTCTGTCGACTCGAACGCTCCTGCGAAAAATTCGCGAAATTTTACGTGCCAACTAGATTCTCAAGGAGACGATTCCAACCCGCATGATCCGCTTCTCGCCATCAGAGATCTAGAGAATTAATTACGGATTTTTAACCGAAATTACAATTCTCAGAATCGAAATGATTTTGCCCTTATTCCGTAAATTGGAATTTCGGTCTTACACATCCAACATGTTGTGTAGATAGGTAAAACTACATTAATTTAAGTTTATATTTGAAAACTTACTAAAAGATAGTAATACGTAGAACAAAATTATGAAAAAAGAACCTAGTAAATATATATAATTAAAACAAAAAACTATGTATGAGCTTGTACCTTCATCACATTAAGATGTAGATATGTACTCAAAAGTTTCCAAAAATCCAACATCTATATATGACAACAAGATCTTATGTGCATCATCCTCAGATCTAAAAATTGCAATAGATGCAATGTCATCATTTACTTTGCAAGTAGTGGAAATGCAACATTAATTTAAATTTATGTTTGAAATTTATTGAAAAATTATAAAATTTACATACCCAATTATACTTGATCTAAGATAAGAGTGGTCAAAATGATACGATTCAGATCTCACTTCATCTAATCCTAAGCCTCGTGAGTAGGTTTTTTTCCTTCAAACTAAAAATATGGTGGCAAGAAAAATATAATATGTAGAATTAAATATATGTATTGGGCTTGCGCACTACGACAATACTGGTAGGTCGTCAAACCTGAGATGGCAGAGGTTTATTTGTACCAGTGTCTCGCATGACAAAGATCCGCATTACGACACCATCCAACTGCTTGGCCCCCGCAGCAAATATATCAACAAATTTTCATGATCAAATATGACATCATATAAACTTGGTTAATTTTTTTCATCCTTCACATTTTTATAAGAATAATGAATGACATAATATTAATTTTTAGCAAAATTACACCTAAATGAAGTCAATACATGTGTACATAATATCCTAGAGTTAGTATAGGACCCTGGCTCCAAATTTCAGACTTGGAGGGCTAGATCTTATTATAAAAGGAATATAAGAATGTATGTCATAATATGTTCATGCAGTGTAAGAAAAGGATAAAAATTAATAGATGAATAGATTAATGATTAATTATATTTATTATGAATGGCGATTCACTATTAAAAAGGGTAAGAATTCAGCTTTGTTCATTCAGATAATATCTGCATAAACACATTTTAAGGCTTCATCGGGTATATCATAATCAAGCTTTTAAGAGAAGTCATCAATAACATATTTGGAAATATGTGGTATTTGACCTCTTTGACATATCTCATAGATTATCATTATAGAAAAGAAATGCAATTAGCAATTTCATAAGAAAATTGTTTTGCAAATGAATTCATTGAAGATGATAAAAAAAAATGAATTTGAGAGTTTTATTTAAAGACAGAGAGAGGGGTTGTGCCCCAATATGTGAGTAAACTAAATGATAGAAAGCATACAAGTGATAATGTTATTAAACGAAAGATATAAGAACAACTCACACATAATTAGTATGATCAAAGTTATCTATATGCTGGAATTATTTCCTTACCCACACACATATAAGAGAATATATGGATATAGTGATCAAAGTTTAATAATGTTCTTATGACCAACATTGGTGAATTGACTAATTATAAATTCATTGGGCCTTTTGCTTGTAATTTTCTAAGGTTTATTATTCAACATTAGAATATGATTGAAAAAAAATATTGTACTCATGCATTTTTTACAAAATATTTCTTTTCTTCTAGTTTCCATTATTATTATTTTATTTATTAATTGTAAAAAGTGCAAATGAATCATAAATCTTTCAATCACATGATAAAATGGGTTTGTTCCTTTTTAGTACAACTTCATTACTAGAGGAATAGTGGACACAGAATGCATTAGTATTCATAACAATTTAGATTATGTTTTCATAAGGTGATCAACCAACGTTACAATATATTTCTTAACTGAAGTTAGTTTACAATATCCTTCTCCACCAAGTTAGGAATAGGAAATAAAACTAAAACCAAATATAAGCTAAGAAAATTCATAACTAAATGCACTATATAAATATCCTTACATTTCAAAAATCAAGTGAACTTTTCAAATAAAGCAACTCAAATGTAGGTAAGTGTTAAAAACAGAAAATGAACAAAAGTTGGAAGAGGGGAAAAATATTACCTAAATAACTATCCATTTGAGCTCTTTAGATCCTTTCTTCTTTGAGATACAAAAATTCGAAACCCCTAAATAAAAGTTCAAATTAGTGTTCATTTTGGACATGAAAACTAAAATTATGATAGACTTTACATGTTCAATCATATTTTTTGTGATCTGTATGGTTGTTGCAATTGTAGTCTAATATAGAATTATTTGTGATTTTCAAATACCATGCCCAAAAACTCCAATGAAATCTACAATATATCA
This sequence comes from Tetrastigma voinierianum, assembly GCA_016808115.1. Classification (NCBI taxonomy): domain Eukaryota; kingdom Viridiplantae; phylum Streptophyta; class Magnoliopsida; order Vitales; family Vitaceae; genus Tetrastigma; species Tetrastigma voinierianum. The sequence continues at coordinate 70,762 of JAEQBH010002407.1, read as the reverse complement.
ACATATGATTTAGATAACAACATACATAAGGCTAAGAAATTTAAAATAAATAATGATTAACAACTTACCTTGGGTTATATGGAACAAAAATAAGGTCCGCCAAATTTAGAGTCAATTAGTCATCAATAATGAACTCGCCGCTTTTCAATTTGTGGAGCTACTAATCCAAATTTCGACACCATCCTGGATGAACAAAGTCATTTTCTCCTGTAGTGCATTATCCAAATTTGCATGCAACCACCTAATGAAATGTCACCCAATTTAGAATGACTTTAAAAAAGAAAAAAAGAATTCTACCTATTTATGATATGAAACATAAAAATATTTATAAACAATATCTTAACAAATATAGAAGCATAAACAATTCATATTCAACTCTTTTGCATAAATTAGGATCATTCATTTCAGTTGTCAAGAGAGGAAGGTTTGACTCTCATCCCAACAATACATTGCTGATTTCAGAAAGCAATTTCAAAATGCCATCTCCAATATTACTTAAACTGCTTAGAAAACAACAGATATTCCCCTAGATTTCTACACTCACTTTGGGGATGCTTGTATCTTCTTCTTCGCTTTATTCTTCCTTTTGCCAATATCCTAAACACGTATAAATAGATGCATGATGTTAAGAAACAAACAAGAGTGTAGGAAAATGTAACTTAACTCAAAATTTTAGTTATAACACTAATATTCACTCATCATTTTCATCATCTATCACAAATGGTGAGGGCCACCAAAACCTCATATCCAATACCTCCTTATTGTGAAGTATGTTTTCAAAGAAGTGGGTCTGGAAGAAGTGCGTTAGGTTGCAGATAAAGATGACCACTAATATATCGAATCAACAAAGGGAACTTTTAAAATCTCAGAATAAGTTCCATATTATGCAACAATGTTTCCTTGAGTTTGAAGGCATATTAATTTACTTTATAAACCTGTAAAATGGATATATTTATAAACCTGTAAAACATATATTATAATCCTTAATCTTAATTTTAGTTATTTTATATATTGTTTTTACAAATCTTTAAATCAGAAAAGCCATATATACCTGAGTTAGCTGAGAAGCTTTTATAATCCTCGTGATGATGGGTCCTCCACATGAGCACCATAATGTGAGCCTTTTTCTGTATTTCTTCATGTTGCAACAACTGCTTCCTTATGTTTGTGCCGCTAACTTCGCAGTGGGGTGTGAGGGGTTCTTTTTTAGCTTTCAAAACACAATCTCCTTCCAAGGTCCATCCTCACTTTCTCCCTTTAACATCCTTTCTGCAGATTCCTCTTCCTCGTGAGCCAAGCGTGTCAGTGTCAAGAATTGTTTGGGCTTTTTTTTTTCCCACCCTTTCCCCTAACTCGTCCAGGATGCTCCGGTGTACCCAATGCTAAAGTGAGGATATCTTTTTTACCAACGCATGTAATCTTCCCTTCCTCATCATCCTTCACTAACTCATCCTCTAAAAAATATAAGATGCTTCAAGAGTCATATAAAATAGAGAACATATGAAATTGACTATATATATATATAAACAAATGAAATTGACTAAAGATAGATGATATATAGGTTTGACAACTTACAATCTTTTTTCTACTACAACCCTTGTAACATCACTATTCACCTTTCTTCATTCTTGCTAGCTTCCATAAGATCCATCTATCAATAGGTTTCCTAGAACCTGTCTTTTGCATCTTTCAAAAAATAAAAAAAGGTAATCATTAAATTTTACAAAGGTAAAAGTCCAATAAAATAAAATAAAATAATTAAACTTACCAATTCTTCTTGAAGTCCTACATCCTTCCTACCACTCCTCCAGAGTATAGATGTTTTTCGTTCCTCCTTTCTTTCCTCCCCTTTTTTGATTTAATTTCAAACTTCACAACCTATTAGCCACTAATTTTCCAATCTTCAGTTGAATGTAATTATATTCAATTGGTGGTCGAAAAGGTGCTCGGCTTATCCTATAAGCGAAGCGATGTGCCTTTCGTCGACAAAGCTTAAATGATCTAAAGCTAGTCCCTATGGATGACATGATGTTGTTTTTTGCTATTTCATCAACCAAGAATGCACTTACAATATAAGAATATCTTAAATATTCAATACATGTAAGTTATACACAAATGTAGAAAATAATTCACAAGATTGTTACATACCTTCACACAATCCCATACTCCCTCCTTCAATTCAGCTGGCACTACCCTCCAATCAATATGATATACGGGGCACCATGGTCCGTGGCTAACACCCAAGTATGAGAGATTAGTCAGACATATCCTCCCCCACTCCCTCACCATCATCATTATATTGAATATCAATTTTCACTCCTTCACTTCTCTTTTTAGCAATTTCAGGTTTTAAAGTCGGGCCTCTTAACCTTTTCGGTGAAGTAATATTTTTTTTTCCCCTTTCATCCATCTACATGGCAATAAAAAGAATATGATCAATCTCATAATATATATCTTACATTCAAAACTAAAGCATGGTATTTTAGTAGTTTACCTAACCTTTGTCTCTTCTTGGTGGAAACATTTATAAACATGTATAACTTTTCAGAAGTTCCCAAAATGATTATACTAAGTAATAATAAACATCAATTGAAAATGTATGTCAACTCAATATAAAGTAGTTAGTTACAAAATTATTCCACTAGTAAGAATTAATTAATGTTGTACAAATTTAATACATGAAAATCTTAAATCTGGAGCAGCGAAATATTCACAAAAGTCGGAGGAGAATCTATTGCTTAATCTAACAACAACATATCATCGAGTTTTAAGAAAATACTACTACTCATCTCATTAAAAATAATAATAAAAACATATTCCACCATTATGGCTTGATTAAATTATATCTATTTTATTCACAATTGTTACAAGGTTCTAGTTAGAATCCAAGCTTCAAGTTGAGATGAATATTCATAAAAAAAGTTTAAAAGTGTGTTGATGATGCATTGCAAGGTGTTTGATTTTCTCCTACCATGAAGCAATATGTTTGATCAATTGTAATGATTCTAGAGCCAAGGCTTCACTTATGTAACATTCATGATAAGGTAATGCCACTAATAGTTAACAATCACAAGCCAAATACATAAGTTTTATTGTTAAATTAATTGAAAAACATGTTCTCTAATTTGACATTTAATTGCAAATCCATTACTAGGATTTACATTAATGAAACTTTATTCCAATTTTCTAGAACTAATGTTATTCAATTACTCTAAATTAAGAATCCTGCTTAATTATTTCTCAAATAATTTTTGTTACATATCATAAACAAGTTACTAAAACAAAGGAAGCAACAAAGAAGACGAAAATCAAGTTCTTAATATATTGTTTTAAAGGGGAAAATCGCATTATTCAACAATCAATTACAAAGCATTCTTTCCTTTATTGGATGATTCCTTATACAAATCAACCTTATCTAGGACAATTTATTATGTTTACATTTATTTCATTAAATGTTAATTATTAGTGCTGAAATCCATGGAAATTCTAACATTTTCCTTAGTTAATTTTAAAATTTCAATCAATATGAAATTATTGGAGTGATTGTTTTATCTTGTCCAATCTAAAATTGAATTTAGAATACCAACATACAAGTAACATTGCTTGCTACATATCAATTAAGATCAAATAGAAATTCTGAAATTATTCAATAGACATGAAATATGACAGACTACAGCGCTCCACTTATTTAGAATGTCTTAGAAGTGTATAATAGAAAACAAACATATTTAATAGGAATCAAATTAAAACGTAACATTGTAGATCATCACATTGTATATTAACAACTCAAAATCACACAATACACTTAGCAATTACTTAGTAGTCACAAAAACACAAGAAAAATAAAGCATGCCTAATATATTTGATCTTCAATCCAAGTCCCCTCACAATCAGTACGCATACAAATTTCATCACAGTCTTCAACTTCATCAAAAGAGTCAATATTAGGCATCCCATTCGCAAATGGTTTATGCTCCAAACAACAGTCAGTCATGTTATCATCACCCTCAATGTTGAAGTCCTCCATTTTTGGACTTGATAATGCAATGGACCATCTCGATCAACTTGGTCTTCTACATAAAATACTTACTGGGCTCGCGTTGCCAAACGAAAGGATATGATTTATGTCCTATCTTTACCGCATCAACTAATGTAAAACCGTCATAACTTTTGACATCATTTGTACTATCAACTCAATCACACTTAAAAACACAAAATATTAAACATGTTATAACTAAGTCCCATATATCCGTGATAACCCCATAAAAACACATGTCACCGCTACGTGATTCTTATCTTTAGCACTCGCAATTTGCATGGTCGATGCCACAATACTAATGCCACTATTTTGGTTGACTCGTGTCTCATCACGATGCTTGATATGGTAACGACAACCATTAATGATATAACCAGGATAAGCAATAATCATCATTTCTGGCCCTTCAAGGGTAAGCCACTTAATTTCTCTCTTCACACAGGGGTACTTTCTACCTATTTCATCTTAACCTACAAGTTTGATTGATGATATGTAAGTTTGTAATTTAAATTTTATAACAATTAAATTTTTAAGGAGTACTATGCGTGACAGTTTCACACCTTTCAACCCAATAGCTAAATGTGCGCATGTCTCATCCTCCAACCACTTCAATTCCTTTGATCGACGAGGATATTTTATCTTCAAATATTTCATATGTTCACTATAAAGTAAAACAAAGTCACCATGGTTTGCATAAATATTAGTTAGAGTACTAACAAACTCATATATCCACATTTGTGACACTTACCAATATAAGTGTCAGATTAAGGTTTGTATTGCAGAACATAATGATGTGCTTTCTCCACTAATTTATAATCATGAATGGGTAATTGTGCGACCACCAAGTGTATGTTTCCCGTGATTTTAATCCATCTTTCATACTATAAGGAACTCCAATTGCATCCATGCCTGATATGTACTATGTAATAAAACTCTAAAGCTTCCTCTCGATATAACACTTCGCACTGCACCTTCGCGCGATTACGATTTCGAACATAAACTTAGGGACTTTCATGTACCTTTCAAAACACATCCATCTCATATACACCGTCCACATAATCTAACCTCTTACCAAGTGTACTATGGAATGCAAAGCATGATGTCAAAGATCGAAGGTGGGAAATACTTCTCTAGCAAGCATAAAAGTGACCGCCATGTCTTGTTTGCACATCATTTAGTGTCGACACATCCACCACCTCGCACGGCAAAGTGCATTAAAGAAAACACAATCTTGTAATAGCATACTAACATGCTTAGTGCAACACGATCTAATTGCTAGATCATAATAGCGTTGTTGCATAAGTGCATGATAATCATGAGACTCAAGCACTTCACTGCTTAGCTCTTCCTATAGACACAAGGTTTCTAAAGTTTTGAACAATAATCCCTTCAAAGAACCTTCAATCACTAAAGTTTGCAATACCCTTTTCTTTCCTTTCTACTTAGAGTATAACATGCAAGGGAAGATAAGTTCGCTTCAACCCAAATTTGGGTGCTAAGTTTGGGGTCGTATGCCCATTTCCTTTAACAAGATCAAGTCGAGACTTTTACTCCATCCTTGTTATCAGTGAATTATTAAGCAAAAGTTCCACGATGCTTCACAAACATTCTTCTCAATACGCATGACATCCAAGTTTCGTGTCTAATATAGAAATATCTCCGTGATTCAAGTAAGTTCAAAGAATATAGACTTCTTTTCCAACAAATCAGAGATTAACAAAGCGATCGACATTGTTTCACCTTCTTCTTTCCCCATGAATTATGAATCGTATCAACCTTTCTAAATATTTCATCTCCAAGAGTTCTGAGGCTACCTAAACTCTTGTTCACCATTAAATGTGCCTTCTTTTGCTTTCTTAAATGGATATCAGATGGAAGAAATCTCATGCCTGTATACGAAGTTCTTATTCCCATGTTTTAGCCAATGAGAATACGTTTCTTCACCACATACTCCGACAAGATAATATCCTCTTAACTGTAACTCCCGGATAAGTTCTTCATATGCAAAGGAAATCATTAATTGTCCATAGCAAAACAGTCTTTAATGTAAAAACTCTTTTGATGTGCATCATAAGCTTCCACCCCTACCTCCCATAAAAGTTTTCAAATCATCCACACTAAAGGTGTCATGAAACATCGAATATTTGGCTTACCAGATTGTCGTGGTCCCTATATTAGCAAAGATAACATCATAAACTTCCTCTTCATGCATAACCGTGTGAAGGCTAGTTACCTGAGGAGTCAAGCCAACAACTATGCTTACTAGTCATGAGTCAGTGGAGGATTTGATGCCATCTCGCTGAAATGGCAAGTCTTAAGTTTCTACAATCTGGAAGCAAATTCAAAGCCACATTTGGTTCAATTAGTTGCCACGTTTAGAATCTACGGTGCCTAAGTTTCACCATTATTTTCTCTTCCCCGTGCATGCCATTTTAGGTTCAGCTGCTGTGGAGATTTGAAACATCCTCTTAAACCTAGGGATGCGGGAAAACCACAACACCTTTCCAGGAATCCTTAGTGCTTCTCACCCCCGCCTCACTGGGCTTCTCCACCCCGACATTCCAATAAAGCAGGACATGAAGATGCATCCGAACTCATTCCTCGTAAAATATGCAATCATTCGGGCATGTATGTATCTTTTCATTCCATGCCTAATGTACCTCAATATTTTCTTAGCCTCATACATAGATAAAGGCATCTCATTGTCGACCGATATTGTCCCCAATATTTGGAGTAAATCAAAAGCTTTTATCCGACCAAATCTATTATCGTGCCTTCACGTTGTACAATTTTAACCACGCAAAGCTTTGTAAATTGTACACAACCAGATACAAAGGTTTTCAGTATCTTCAAGCAATTGCTCAATGACATCGATCGTCATGAACTCATCTTCAAGTGGCATGAACCATTTCATTGAACAGCAATGATCACCATTAACCATTGTGATCATAACACCTGTGCTCATTTCACCTTGGCCGGCTTACTAGCAGGACCCGCTTTCTCCATGCCAATACCATCTATGATAACTATGGTCAATACCATCAAAATGATATGTCTCGAATCTTGTCAGATGATGTGGCTAAGTTTCCATATCAGATACAGGACAACGAATGGCACTTTGATTCGAACAATGTTGCAATGCAAAATTAATGAAGTATACCCAACTCCTTCCTCGTATTCTCGACCTTCTATCTTAAACATCCCAACTCGATCCATTCTATGATTCAAAATACACAAAATCTAAACCACTAAGAATTTCCAACATTATAATCAAGTTGTTAAGAATAAGGCTTTTGGCCTCATGCTTTATATCACTTTTCGGTTCTACAATAAGTTATTGTTTTAACTCTTTACTTTGTGTTCTCAGTCCTATCATATACCAAAAGAATCCATCATGTAATATACCCATGTTGTCTACAAGTATATCAATGTGGGATGGTTAGACTTAAAAATGTGTTATTCACTTTCGGCTATCAGAAGTTCATGCCATAAAATTATTAATTTAAAATTGCATGTCTCTTATTACTTCATAATGTTCCATCTATTGAATATATGTAATTTCATATGTATTGAACCAAAGTAAAATTGATGTTTCTCTTATAGAATTTACATCTTATCTTAGTTCATATGTACTACCATATAAATACAATCAAGATATATTAGATTTATCTAAGCCTTGTTCACTCTCGTATTCTTCAAAAAATCTTCTTAATATGTATATTTCCTGTAAAATTGTAATAAAATTAATTACCAAAATATTAAACCCAGAAAACAAACTTAACTTATCATTCATCTTAATAAACTAAAATCAACTTAGACTACGTGTCTTATATTTGTTTTCTAGAATTCCTAACTTTCTAGTTTTCTAGTCGTGGTTCTATCCCATATAGGAATACATAATCCCTATGTGTCAATCAAGCATTATGTTTCGCTTCTCACTTAGAAAAATTTAAGATAGCTCTCTCATAGTTCTCAAGTACATAGAAATGGGAAGGCCAACTAGCCTTACCCAAATATGCACCCAGAGAACAAAATGAGTGACAAATTTGAAATTCTAAAATGAACCAAGTATACAAGAGAGTAACTCAAATAATTATAGTTTTATATCAATTAATTAGATATTCACATCATTTGAGAAAAATAACATTCACATGTTAGACAATTGGTGTTGTCAACTTCAGAAACTAGTTCTATTCTATAGAACTATTTTAACTTGACAACTCGTTCACATGTAATAAGAGAAATTTTTGTCATACAATGATGCTAGAATGAAGTCTAATCTTCATGCATGTACTTAATTATTGAAATTCTACCTAAGTACCCTAAAAACATTAAAACAAATATAGTCAAACCCTCAATAGTGAATTGTTATTCAACCTGAATTTAAAAATAATCATTCTGAAACCATGAAATTTAATTAATTTGGAAAGAACAAAATAGAAGTTAATACTCAAAATCTAAAGTCATCAACTTCACAAGAAAATCCATATGTATGATAATGTAACCTATTTAAGCTTCTAACATAGGCAATTTTTTCAATAATAATTAGTGACTAAATTATAAACATATGTAGCCTAATGGAATATGCCAAGTTATTAATTTAGATGAAGTTACATGCAATAATGTTGATGTCCCTATCCCTATAAAATTATGGAAGTTATGATCTTCTATATTGCCTTACTATCCCAACTATCATAATATGCCTAAAACTAAAACACATATATAGAAACCCGGCATTTCCATTATTATTTTTCTTTTCACATATGCCTTAGTTGTCAAATGACTTATTTTTCGATTTCAATTGGAATTTAATCACTATTCCAATTTTATTTAAAATTATAATCCACTCTTGCCTTACCTTAACTCTCTCTCTCTCTCTCTCTCTCTCTCTCTCTCTCTCTCTCTCTCTATATATATATATATATATATATATTTTTTTTAAAAAATATTTTTAAAATTTTATATTTTTCTAATATATATATATATATATATATATATATATATATATATATATATTCTAAGTATTTTGAAAATAATAAATTCAAATGACCTATCATGAATTATACTCAAAAACATATTTAAGCTACGTTTGGATCTAAAAAAAAAAAACCTCTTTTCAATTCTATATATATTTTATAATTTTCTCAATATTTTTTTGTACTCTATATCTTAAAAAAGTAACAATTGACCAAGTTTTTCTAGAATTCATGGTTTCAATAAGTTTTAATTCTAGGTTTTTAGTTTAAGCCTACATAGAAAAGGTAAAAAAAAAACATTGTTGAGATTACCTCAAAATATTAAAAAAAAAAAAAATGTACCAATAAGTGAAATTGAAATATTAGTATCATGAATTAATGCAATATTATAATAAATCCTTTACTTTTCACTATTATTCTACTTCATAAAAACAAGACCAATATAACTTAAAAATAAAATTTCATACCTAGTTGAGTAAAAAAACACGTATAAGCATAAATCCTGTGCATTCATTCTCAAATTAACCAATAGAAAAGTTTATAAAAGTTGAACCATGAGCACATATCATGGAAATTCATAAATAGCGGGTTATTTTAGAGGCTAAAAGGAGATAATTGAAAACAATCAAAACAAAAAATGCATAATATTTGAAATATGTCTTGGAGCTTTTGGACACTAAATTCAAAAAAACAATCAAAATTATAGCATTAATGCATTTGGATAAAATTTCAAATGGTTACCATCCAAATAATAAAATTGAGCCCTCATGGAAATGAGTTTTCTTACTATGTCTAATATAAATAATTTAAATCATCAATCGATTAACAACTCTCTCTCTCTCTCCTTTTTAAATTGTTTCATTAGTGAGTAATCTTATTGATGTGTAGTTTAAAATTTTTATAGATGTGTAATCAAATATAATTATAATTCTTCAAAAAAATTTATACATTTTTAAAAAGTTCTTAGTCCTTTATAATAGGGAGAATTGGGTTTGAATAACATATATAATTAATTTATTAAAATTAAAAAATATTTTTAATTTTCTTCAAACTTTATTATTTCTTTCCAATTTTCTTCTATATTTTACATTTTATTTTCTTTCCTTCCTTAGTACTTTTGTAGAAGGGTTAACATGATCGGCCTGAACGACTAACTTAAAATTCATGCCAGGATGGGTCGATCCAAGCAAATCAAATAGGAAGCTAAACCAACGCGATAGAGTAATGGATCAATCTTAGTGTGCCTTGTTTAATACCATTAAAAAAACATAGTAAGTTCATAAATAAAAATTACTCAAGATGGGTACGCTATTCTTATCCTTATCTAAAGATCATCCAAGCTTCACAAATTTTACAAGAACAAAGGAAAAGGCATGCATAGTTTTTCCTAATCTACATTTTCCTATAATATGACCAAAACAAGAAAAAGCAGCATCTTCCTGGTTTCCAAATACACACCATAAATGAGGTACTTTGAAATACGCAGACATATCTAAAAAATAACTCACATGAAAACATTCATATATAAGCAATCTGGGACCTAAATGGAGTGTTGAACGGGGGAGGCGGAGCATACACTGTTGTCTCAACGGAAGAAGACCAGGAGCTGCCTCTTCATGTAAAAACGGTCGACAGATTTTGCCTTTCTATCGTCGCATTACCCCACCAAAACCGAAAACCCGGAAAGACCCTCCATTGAATTCAATCGAATGTCTGCGAATGGTATGTTGTTGGGCATGCTATCCGCAGTGTCATATCTATGATGCTAGATTTCATGGTGTGAGAGCATGTTGATAAGCTTTGATGGCTGACATCAATTCAGGCAACGAGGCGCATAACTATGACTTCATAGGACGTGGGTGGGAGACTAGTGTTCAAATGAAAAAGAACCTTTTAGTATGGCTAATGATGGAGTATTGTCATATTTAATAGGTGAATGAGATGTCTTAGTAATGATAAATTGTAAATGTCCCTTTCCATGTAAGTACATGTACCTTGTTGAAACATTTTTTATCAAAATTTTATCTTTTGTAAATAAGGAGACTTGAACATTGCTCCCTCTTAAATTCAACATTAACTTTTGCTCCCCTAAATCAAAATCCTGGCCCCCACCCAGCGTGTTTCTCACTGTTTCCTTCAGTTTTTATTTGTTTTTATTTTTAAGGTTAACTTTGCACATATGAAGATTTTTTTATACGTAAATAGTATTCTAAAAATAATGGAGTTGTTTTGCTTTTGACCTTTTAGTGGTGGGCCAACCACCCATTACATTCTTTTTACCTAGTCATATAATTCTTTCTCCAATCACTCATCTGTTCTTTTGCTTATTTAACTTACCCATTACCTTTTAATTACTTATTTATCTGTGCTCATTTTATCTCTCTTTGTTATTTATTAACCTTACTTATTTTTAATCTTGTATATTACCTTAATGCTCTTTCTCATCATCCTTGTAATTTTCACTAATTATTGATTATGAATAATTCATCCCTAGACATTATTAAGTCTTATTTGTTATATCATTAATATTATATTTATTGATTTACTTATTATCTTTTATTAAATAATCATTTATTATTCAATAGCATTCATTACTTATCAATTTTTTTATCATCATTCTCTCTTTTTACTTGTTAATTTACTATCAATCTTTGTGAATGTATTTCCTGTTACTAATCTTATGACTTCATTTTATTATAAATTATTTTTGCTAATTTTATTTTTTTAAAAATTTTCTCTCATTTTATTTGATTTGATTTTATTTTATTTTACGTCCTCAAGTCTTGACCGGTGCCAGGTGGGCGTCCTCTCGTTCTCGTCACTCTACTAGCCGTCTACCCAGCGGTGCGCGCGTTCAAATCTCGTCTGATATCTCTAAGGCATAAGCCTGACTACGAGACCTTGTTCATACACATAAATGGAAGTGTATACACATTGTCTTTGCATTTTACAAGTAATGCACAAGGTAAATAATTATACATTTAAAACATTTTTTATCCAACAAAATTTCATTTTGAAAATTTCAATTTTTTTAATTTTGTCTCATTTTATTAAATTTTATTTTATTTGATTTTTCAAAAAAATAAAAAAATTCGAGATTCTCTTTTGTTCACGATTATTTAGAACCATCTTCGCTGTTCATAATTCTGCATTCTTGATCTTTGTTCACTGATCTTTGCATTCGCATCTTGTTCTAGTTGCAACTCTGATTTTTTAACCTCCATATATTGCAATCTGATACAGTAGCACCAAGCCCTTATCCGCAAATACAATTTTTTGTATTGCAACACAAAACCATCCATTCAAGCCTTCTCCTGCAATACAATTCTTCACCAAAAGACTATATTGCAATACAATTTTTCTCCCAAGCCAGCCACCTCTATTGCAATATACTTGACCATCTTGCAATACACTTCCTCCTTAAACTAGCCACATTCCTACCCATTAGAGTTTGCAATATAAATCTGTCTTGCAATACAATTACCTAGCAAACCAACCTTATTTTCTATTACACTACAACTCAAGCTATTCAAGCCCTTCACTTTGCAATACACTCTGCAATACCAATCCTCTATTGAAATACAAAATATTTTTCTCACAATGTGTTTGAGCGTAGTGACGGTTTGCATAATTTTTTTTTTTCATCTTTTTTTTTCTTTATTTCTAGCAGCTAGAAAATCATAAAAAATACACACCTATATTTTTTTTTCATTTTCCATAATACTCAAATAAATTTATAAAAATTTATTTTACCCCATTTTCTTCAATTTTACTACTTGTAAAATCTTAGAAAATTATTTTCTCCTCCTCATAACCAAATAAATTTATAAAATTTATTTTCTTTGCTTAAAATTTTCTCATTTTCCAACAACCCGAATAAATTTAGTAAATTTTTTATTAAATTTTATTCGATTTTACCTTGCCAAAACCTTAAAAATTAGTTTCTACGCCTCATAACCAAATAAATTCATAAAATTTATTTTTTTATTTTTTCAGTTTTCACTAGAACAATTTTCTCCACCTTATATACATATATTATATATATATATATATATATATATATATATATATATATATATATATATATATATATATATATATATATATATATATATATATATATTTTTTTTTTCTTCTCATTTTCCACACTCAAATAAATTTATAAAAATTTATTTTCTTCCATTTTCTTCAATTTCAACTTGTGAAACCTTAGAAAAAAAATCATTTTCTTCGCCTCATAGCCAAATAAATTTATAAAAATTTATTTTTCTTTGGTATCTTTTTCCGATTTTACTGTAAAACTCAATGAATTTTTCCATTTTAATTCTGTCAAATGGTCTGAATTTCCTCAAAGCCTCACTACTCTAACCTAACTCTAAAAATTAACTTCAACCTCAAATTACTTTAGAATTTGATTTCATTATCCGATATTATTTCTTTTATTTTATGCTTCCAGTTTACACACTGTAAACTCCAAAATTTATTTTCCATAAATCCTCTAACACAGCAAGTGCTAATCAACTAAGCACACATACAATCTCATCACACAACATGATAAGCATACCATTCACACAACAATTCATCAAATCACACAAAACACACAAAACACACAAACACGTGCATGTAGTGTCTAGTTTTTGTCATGATTTTTTCCTAGGTAATCTCATGCACTGCAGCCAACGTCGAACCACACCTAGTGGTGATGTTTACGACACGACTTCTGACTAAGCCCGAGCCCTCGATCTCTAGGTTTCATATACCTATTCTCCCACGTCAAACCACTGGTAGGCGATGGTTACTAATGAGCTCCTAGATATTCGATATACTAAAAGCTTTGATACCAGTTGTGGCCCCATTTCAGGGTCTAGTTGACTACAGTCGACCGCGAAATACTTGTGAATGTCGGGTGATGACGGAAGCGACTCTCCACAACCAATTTCTTTAGATCTATTATTTTCATTTCCCACGTTTTGGCTCCTTTTCATTTGGAGAAGGCCAGTCATTATTCTATTTTGTCTTCCTGGTGACCATCGATTCTCATAATGCCAATTTGTCCCTGCTTTTCCGGTTTTGATGATCGACACTATCACCGTGATCAGTTTAAATCGTTTACTACCTCATACCACTTATGGCGCGTAGTCGTGTTATATGTGACTTTGAGTAGCGCCAAAATCATTTCGCTTACCCGAACCGCGATGCCTCGAAAAGCGTGTCAGCTCAGGCTATCTCGAATTTTACGAGAATTTTACGTGCTAGCTAGATTTCGCGAGGCAGTCCCAGCGGTGAAATCAGTTTGTCAATAGAGATCTAGAGAATAAATTACAGTTTTTTAACCGAAATTAACAATTTTTGTAATCGAAATTACAATTTTGCCATTTTCACGAGTGGAATTTCTGGGTCTTCAGCGTGCAAATTAGAGCATCTGATTGACGAGGGTCGACGTGGTAGCTAGAATTGAGGCGATTCAACGGTGAAGTCCGTTTCGTCATCAGAGATCTAGAAAAATTTCGGATTTTTTACCGAAATTACGATTTTCTTCTTTTGAAAGTGGATTTTCTCGGGAGTTCACAAATCACCTCACTTCACCTTATCTTCCTCATTTAATTACGAGTATATTATTTATTCTGCTACTCTAATTAATTGCCACACCTTGCTCCCTCATATTTCCTCATTTCTTATATTTTACGTATTTATGTCCTTGTTTAATTATGATAATAATTTATATAATTTATTAGTTTACATGGTAGATATATATCACTATATGATATATATTATTTTATAGTTTTTATACTAAACATATGCCATATATTTTAATATGTTTCATTTACTCATATTGTTTCTCCCTATTATTCATGATTTTATAAACCAAGTAATATCTATTTATGTTAATATCATTTATCTATATTCACATTTCATATTTTGGTTTGATGAGATTTTATTTTACTACTTTAATTTTTTGGAAAACAAATTTATTATTTTCTAAAATAATTCTTAAAATATTAATGCTATATTAGCTATCAAAAAAGTAGCAGGAAAATAGTAAAATACACAAAAATAGATGAAGAAAATAGAAATAAGAATTAGAGTTAAAAAAATTATTACTTTAAGTTTTATTTTCATTATCTTAACTCATTAACATGAAAATTAAATATTTAAAGATACTGATTTTTTAACTACTATTAATTTCTTTAATTTTCAGGACATGATTAAATATAATAAATTAATTTTTTATTTTTAATATTGTCTAAATCAAACATAATGTTAACTTTTTGTCTTTTGGTTATTTCAAAAAAAATAAAATTAATATTCAAATATGTTTTATCCTAAAGTTTATATATTTAAAATAAATAAAATAGAAAAATGATATAAATGCCCAAAATTGTATAATGGACGAAGTATTATTTATTAGTGAGACTTCTTTAGCTAAATACATGTTAAAAATATGGAAAAGAACAAAAAGCAGTCATCATTGTGCAACATTCATCACTTTAATAGATTTTCCAACATTTATAATTTTTATTTAAATCCTTCATTATTTTCACCACATGACCTTTAAAATTTTAAAAAAAACTCTTCATCAAGCCTAATTCAAGCAAGTGCGGAAACACCTAAACCTATGATTCCATCGTATACAGACATCACTTATTGAGCCATCGCACTCCACTAGCCTCAGATTTTCCATCATGTCCTTTCATTTCTATACTACTCTTTGACACAAGGAGCACCTAGTTTATAACTAGCATATGGTAATCACAAATAATAGCACTTCTCTATGATTGATATCATATATATATATATATATATATATATATATATATATATATATATATATATATATATATATATATATATATGATGTATTATGTTTACATGCTACGTTTAATGTTTAAATAGCTAATGGCGTCGAAAAGGAGGGTTGTGAGTTTGAGTCATAGTAGGAATAGTTTATTATAATGTAACTAAAGTGTATAAATGAAAAAAATCATATATATATTAACTTTATTATTAGATTATTTTCATGCATTATTAAGATTTTAAATTAAAGTTATCATTTTACATTTGAATACTAAAATGCTCCGGCATTAGCGTGCACATGCACGAAAAATAGTTTTTAAAGCAGAAAAATAATGTGATGTGAGCTGTTCAGGTAGTGTATACTTTATAAAATTCTTGCTTTTAAAATATCTTAAAAAAGCTGTAAAGCTATATTTTACAGACATTTTCAAGCCTTTGCTTGCTTTGTTTATAAAAGTTTAAAACTTTAGCTAACGCATTTTGCTAAAGTTTATAAACTTTTCGCTAAGCGAGCCTAGGCTAGCAGCTTGCTTTAAAGTTTCTAAAAACTTTTCGCAAAATGCCCACCTTGTTTCAGGTGGTTGATTTTAAAACATCCATGAAAAATAACGCAAATCAAGATCAACCACTGGAGGCCTTTCTTGCTTGCTGTACCCTAGTAAACACGGGAGCCTGGGCTTCAACCATGTTGGTGGAAGGACCTCGTGTCCACGTCACCTTTTCCGGTAAATATGGTGGAAAGACCTCATGTCTACGTCACCATAATCTAGCTAACGCCTAACCCTATATACTCCAGTACGTGCCACGGTCTCCTTTAAATGCCATGATGCATGAATAAGATTGCGGAAACCAGGCCAAAGTCATCCGCGAAATGATGTACCTCGGACCGGTATGCTTGCTTAAAACTAGGGATTTTCATTAGGTCTGTTTTATAAAATATAATTTGCTTGCTTGAAACATGGTTCAACAATTCAAAACCATTGTTTGCTTGAAATATGGTTTGATAATTCAAAGCCCATTGTTTGCCTAAACTCATTGTTTGCTTGTTTTTTCAAATATGGTTTAAAATCAAACCATTGCTTGTTTGCTTGCTTTCTAAATCACACATTGTTTGCTTGCTTTCATTATGGTTTAAAATCAAAACCGTACATACCAGTGTGATTTATAAATAATACACTAGTATTGGAAATGAGTTTAGAACACTCACCTTCCAGGTTACAATAATCGAGCCACCACTTCAAAATTCCTTCCCATCCGCTACCCTGCCACACATCTCGATGTATTAGACCACGGGCATAACTCATGTTGCACACTGTGCGACAATTAAATTTTTTCGTAAAAATATGTGACCCCCAAATGCCATTCACACATATGGCTAGGATTTAGACTCATGGACTCTCCATAGAGTCTAAAACCAATTAAAACATTTATGAGTAATTATGTTCGGACTATTTCGAATAAAACTCAAATTTCAACCGAATCATCCTAAAATGTATTCCAAATTTAGCCTCGGATCTGTCTCAAAAGAGTCCTAAAATTTGTAAACTTGTCTAAAATTTTGACTGAAATTTATGGCATCTCAATACTTCAAGAATATTCAAAGCCATTTATATAGCCTTTAGGCTCCTCGAAGATATAAGTAGGGAAATTCTTCATATCTTGAAGCCTGCCAAACGCCAAGATATCAATTTACGCGAGCTCTCATCAAGCGCAGTCTCGACCTTACTCTCTTGTGACGCCCGATCTCGGGGGTCCGTTGACTACCCACACCTCGGAATATTGCTTTAGAGGCTGGTTACCCACCACTCTAAAAATCCCACAGAGTCTCCTTGTACAGGAGCTCTACCCAATTACAAAACCCGCATATCCCGTCCTCCCAGTCAGCCCAATATATGTAATATATAAGCAAATATGGATAAAACAAATTTTCTTAACAGTGCAACAAATATTCATAAAAAACATATACAAACTACGAATCCAGTCCATATCCCCAATAGTTGAGAAGGAGAGTGACATTTTTACTCTTAAACAATACATATATTAAACGAAGGGCTCTACATGTACAACCACCAGCTACATCCCGGCTTTCTTCACACAAATCTCAGGACTAGCCGTCCCTCTCACACGCTCCTCAGACCAGAAAATTGTATGGGGATCCTCACATTATTGGAAAGAGCTAAAGCTCAAGAGGGAGATTCGGGCCTAAGTGGGCTACTTCCTACCATCTATGCTGGGCAATGTTCCAGTAAACACAATATCTAGCAAACGATGATCCTACTCAATGTCTACATGACCAACTCGTATCCTTGAAATTATCGATCTTCGATATTCGCCTAAGCCTTGCATGAACTATTAAAAGTTAGTGGGCAACCTCCACGGAATATATATCAATTGGGCCATTCGACGATTGATAGAGAGCTATTTGTCGTGTTGACTACCTTCTCCGAAGGACAATATATCCTAAGGTCCACACTGATATATTATTTGGGCTTTGACTATCTGACACTGACATTTTAGTCTACCCTCCGAACCTGTTTCTTCTAGACTCATCTATGCAGACTATTAACCTTTATATTCCTAGGATGTTCCAAAGGCATATGAGTGCATGTACGCCGCCCAATTCGGGGTTTAATTCACATGTAATGAGAAATTACAGCATATGTTATTTACAAACAACCACCACACAATCATGTCATGTAAATTAATTAATTCACACATCAAAATTAGTCATGGGGCTAATGATCAATACCGAGCAATTTAATTTAAATCACTAATTAACACGATTTTCACAAAATATATATTTTTAGAACACTCATTCTAATATCGAACCCCGCTACTATTCCTCAAAATCACAAAACATAGGTTCACTTAGTGAACTACAATCCAACGCCATTCCTTACCAATGCATACTGGGCAAACATTTAATGGGGAGAAACCTGCTAGGGAGAACTTCTACCTTGAGTTTGAGGAAACCCCACAACCGGGTCTACGACAGCCGCTCCGCTGTGAACGTTTTCCCTCTTGCCTGGTCGAAATCCAACTGTTCATTGCCCAGATCTTAGAGAGAAGCCTGTATTCCTCTCTCAAAAACCCCATTTCCGTTTGTTGCTCCAACCACCGTATCTTCTCCTTCAAATCACTCTTGGCTTTGAAACGCAATGAAGACGGTTTGAGGTTTTCTTGGCCATCTGTTGATTCTAACTTTCAAAAAATGCACTTTAT
The DNA here is from genome assembly GCA_016808115.1 of Tetrastigma voinierianum. Taxonomy (NCBI): domain Eukaryota; kingdom Viridiplantae; phylum Streptophyta; class Magnoliopsida; order Vitales; family Vitaceae; genus Tetrastigma; species Tetrastigma voinierianum. The sequence goes on along the minus strand of JAEQBH010002407.1, from coordinate 51,733 downwards.
GTCCCTTCATTTCGTATTCGATATTCTATGATCACTGTTTATCATTTTATTTAATATTTCATACTCACATCACTTCTATGATACATGAGTACTTGCATTATGTGCCTTACAGATCGAATTGATTTATCAGACTAAACGCGATGCTCCTCGAAAACGGCCGACCTAACTCCGTTCCCGGAAAATTACGAAATTTTTACGTGCTAACTATCCAGATTTCCCCAAGTAGATGATTCCAACGTGTGAACCTGTTTATTGTATCCAGATCTAAGGTAGAATAATTCATGATTTTTTAACTAAATATAATTTCAGAATCAAAATTACGGTTTTACTTATTCCGTAAATTGAATTCTGTCTTACACTTTGTCATGATAAAATATTATTAACTACTTAAATCTAAGAGTTGAAACTAAGAGATAACAATTAAAATATCTCTCTCTCCATGCCCTAGTCCGCCTCACTACTTTGATTTTATCTTTTTAAATGTCTTTCTTATTTGTTTATTTAATATTATTTATTTATTTTTTCTACCATCCAACTTAATGATCATTGGTTCATCATCTTTTTCTGCTATGAGCTTCATTTATTTATTTATATTATTAATATTATTTTATAGCTTATATTACCTTATCTAACCATTTTCATCCCATTTATTTTTCACCACTTTATTTTAACCTAACTTAACCCAACCATTTCACTTCAGATTTTCAAAATCTCGCCCCCAAGTTATCGGGCAATTGATTATCTTAAATTCAAAAGAGCTCGACCGCCTTAAATTCGAATAAACTTTTTCGGTCACTAGATTTCGCAAGACAATTTAACGACAGAACACCGCTGGTCATCCATATCTGCACTTTGAAGCCTTCTAAATTATAATTTATTATTATTATTATCTTTTGAAATTCCATAATTTGTATTTTCACCCTCCACTTTTGAATTGTAAAAGTACCACAATGCTTGAAAAACCCGTTAGTGCTGTTCATGACCAAAAAAAAAATGCAAAGCCCGCTAGCCCCAACTCGTTAATCGATCAATGTCCTTTAGCTCGATCTAAATGTAATCGTAGTGGGTCTATTTACTAGGTTCTATTTAGTCTATTGAAACCCCCACAGGAGCAAAAGAAATATCCCCACATGTCAAATTATTTCAACAGGTTTCACACATTTATCAGGATTAAAAACGCAACTTAAAAAATTAATTCAGATATTAAAACTGGAAAATATTATTTCTATAAAAGAAAAACTTTATTTCCAATTCATGACAAAGTCACTCTAACATTAATATTATTTAAAAATTTTAATTCTTGATTTTAATTAGATTATTATCTCTTTCTTTCTCTCTTCTCATACAGCAAAGAGAATATTACACAGATATGCCACATAATAGAACATTTTATTCATAGTTAATAAAGTGAATTTAACATTCAATACAAAAAATATTATCATTTTTAAACAATGTAAGAAAAGTCGTTTCACTAAATCCTTTAAATCACTAATACGCACAACATTAGTAAAATCCTTACATCCATCCCCTTATACTGACACTTTTATACCACTCGGGCATGAAAGGGAATACTACGCCACCATGATGTATTGCATTTTCACACTAGTGAAACTACTTCCTTACATGACAAGAGAACTAGAATCCTACCACCAACACTCCCTCATTACCCTTCCCTCCTCACGCACTTAAAGGTCACATTCTTCCCAAAGATGAAATCCCATACCAAGATCGCCACTCAAACACCTAACTCCCCAAAGACGCCTCAACCCCAAGAGAGATTAAACTCACGGCTAATCTCATACGCCTTAAGTCATGATCTCTGCTCAACGAACTGGGCCGAAATGAGAATTGGTAAAACGTGATCAACTCCATGAGAGAAGACGATTTTGGGCAGAGATGCAAATGGATGGTGAGAAACAGATACTAACAGAACGATCGTCCGCTCTAATATGGGTTTTTGTTTAGACGGGCTTTTTAATGTGTTATGACTTAAAATTATGGCGCACTTTCCGTTCAGCAACATCAAGAGTTTGAGAGAACTGAAAAATGACCCATTGATTTGAGGCATCATCTAAGTTCAGGGCAAAGTCGCCAATACTCTCATAAAGTGACGGTCCAGATCCATTTGGGGAAGGTTCCATGCTCACTGATCGAATAGACCAAACATCTAAATTTAGTGAAATCAGAGCAACAAATATTCATTATGATCCCATCCAAGTCGTTGTTTTTTTCTTGAGGGTTTTCTCCTTACACGTTAAGTGTGTGTGCGGCATGTCGCTGGACACGATGACTTCATGGCTTCAAGGTCAAATAGATCATCAGCATTCTTGTGAACTAGAAAGTGAGTAGCGTAGATTTTTTTGCATCGCTCCAACTCTCTTCTATTCAGTGACTCATGAAGCTCTTGTCACTTGGTTTCAATTCCATTGTGCCACCATCATCAAATACTATTTCGGTAATCTCACTATTTATTATAAATTTGTTATTTTATATATTGATCCCATCTTCTTTTATCGTATAAAAGTATTATAAAATTTGTTATTTTTTATGAAAGGATGAGAGTTCGTTAAACTATGAATCCATTTATAAGTTTGATACCTTCTTTGCACTCAATAGGACCTATTATTGAAGAAAAATGAATACCCATCCTTATTCTTCGGCCCCACTGCATCAAAATTATTCATACCTCACAGATTTCTTCGTAGATTGACATACTGCACCCTGCATAAAAATTCATGTTTTTTTTATTTTTTCTAAGCTTCTGGTATTTGTTAATAGAAAATATGAAAAATGGTAGTTATTAGAGAAGAAATGATATTGAATCAATAGAAATGATTGAGATTGGAAGACTCTATTGTTACTTATTTGTCCTCCTAAAGAATGGGAAGAGGGGTGAATATATCTAAATGCAGTTATTTAATTTTGGTTTTGGTTTTGTTTTTTCTTTTATACTTTACTAGTGTTAAAAGAAAATTAGTGTTAACACTAACTTGGTAAAGTAAGCTAACTCATACTATAAAGGAGTACATTTGAGAAAAACATAATATTGAGATTATTTTGTTGTTTTAATTATATTATTTTCACTGAAAACACAAGGCCAATTGTAAGGTTAATTTTTATTAGCTTTTATTCCGCTCGACACACATGGAAATGATGACATTATAGAATTTCAGTTTAGAATTTCTTAATAATGAAATTGGAACCATTAGCTTTAAATTATAGGGTCAAAAGATATAGCACCATAAGGTAGAAGGTGTTGGTTGTTAGCACTACCATCATACATATTGTCCAAATCTTGGGAGTGGTCTTAAATGATGTAAATATTCCAGCAATTATACTACGTGTTAGGTGATCTCGGGGCCTTCTTAATCCTAAAGCAATTTACGAGATGAGGTTTTCCCTCACACTTATAAACCTATCACTAACCCTTCCACAACTCGATAAAAGTGGATAACTCCAACAATCTCCCCTCATCGCCTCGTCTGAGGAGCGACAACCCGCTTTCCTGGTCAGAGACTTGTTGATAACTCTGGCTCATACAGCAGATAAAGCCTGGTCAATCCCAAAAGATTTGAGATGAGGTCTCACACTTATATAAACCATCACTAACCCTTCCACAACCGATGGAGACCTAACATTTATGTAATTTATTAGAATAAATTGTTAAAGACACATTTAGGGAGTTTTGAGATGACGGTTGATGGGAAGTGGTGGTCGGGACTCGGTGGGTCTAGTTGATGGATCAAGAAAGAAGACAGGCTGAAAGACAGTTTTTTCTTGTTGTCATTAACTGACCCTCTTTGGGGCATTTTAATACTGTTTACTTTTTATAGTTTGAACCTTCTATAATTGGGACTGGGCTGCCAAATCGAGGACCCAAATTGATATATCGCTGGTTTAAAACTAGTGACTGAACTATAGTTATTGGGGAATAAAATTATTGACTTGCCATTGGCTAAATGTTTATACCTGCTAATTTATAATAGGACTATATTTGAATTAGGTCCCTACATTAGTTACATCGATGGTCATTTTTCTTATCCTAATTTAAGCTAAATGCAATATGACTAATTAAAAGTCATTGAATCATTATGCCCTGAAGATCTTCAATAATTTGTTTATTATGCTTTATTTTCTACTATTAATATTTTTAGTTTTATCTTCTTCTTAATTTTGTTTTAGTTTATTTTCAAACAGATTTTTTAAACAACCGACTTTTCTTTCAAAGTTCTGCATTTCTCTCTGTGAAACTTAGTTTTTGAAAAATAATGTTTAGGCGTCAGCAAGTCGAGAGACTCTTTTAAACTAGCTCAATGTTCTCACGGACAGTCAAATAGCTTAACTTAACCTTGTTAGTAAATTGAATTGTTAAATTTAATGTTTCCAATTCATCACCCATTAAATTTGACTTTTAATGCCAACTTCAAAATTATATCATCATCATCTCTTGTCAGATATTAGCTTAAACTCAAGACCACTTGGAATGATAGTTGTTTCCATACAGCACCAATATATGTTTCCAGCAAAAATCACTCTTCTGCCATGTTCACCATACATCCTATTCATTCCATTTTTCACCTCGCGATTTATGGTCCCATTTGTTTTGATGTTGATAGATTAACTGCTTAATTGTGATATATGCTTTAAACAGCCTACACAGAGATTCGACCTGTGTGGGCTTAGACTCTGGCTTCTCAAACTCGCTTTTTTCTATTATGTGCACTATGACGAGTTTTTTCTATTTTGTTACTGAAACTAAAATGAAAAACACGAGTTTTTTCAATGAACAGAGAAACACATAATATTAAAAAAAAATGCCGAGTCCACAATAGTCATGAAAACATGTTATGAGTATACATTTAATCTGCAAGGTCAAACAATGTACAACGTTCTCTCTCACTTCTTTCACTCAGCCAAGAAAAATAAAAAAATGCAAATATATAAGGACACAGAAGTTCAAATTCGGATATACCAAAGCTGAATCCATGAACTTTCCATCCTTTGGCAAGATTTGTGTACCAAAGAATATTGAAAAAAGACTTAGAAGAAGGTAGAGAAATGCGAGAACTCATCCATAGTTAAGGACCCACCTCAGCTGACACCCGCACTACCTGGCCGGCCCATTTTCACTGTCATTTCTTTACTCATACATTTATGACACATGAGTACGTTGCGCTATATGTGACTTTCACACACACATAAAGAAAGTTTTATGAGACCCAAACGCCAGCCTTAAATGTCAACTTCCGATCGCCTCGAATTCACAATTGACGTTAGCTAGATTTTCACGGAAGACATATTCAACGCGCGAATCCATTTTTAGCCATCCGAGATCGAGAATCACTTTCGCCATAAGCAATGCAAGACCATTTATCTAATATATTAAATCATATTTATCAACAAAATTTTATTTTCTAAAATTTCATTTTTCAAATTTTAGTCCCATTTGTTTATTTGATTTATGAAAATATATATATATGCGTCAAATTTTTACTGCTCACCGTCCTATTCACCTAAGTTGCAATATATACTTTTCCTGGCTACAATACACTCAAACTTCATCGCAATACTACATCTTCTGTCACAATATAGTGCCAGTGGTATTAAAAATACAATCCAAGTGACTAACAATTCATTCCCTTTATCACATACAATTCAATATATTGCAAATAATATTTCTTTCTTCACCCCTCCCCGTCACAATACAATCCCGTGTATTAAATCTGAATACCCTGTCAAGGCTCCATTGCATAAAATGCCACGCCATTGCAATACAAACCATCCAACTACACCCTTCTCTAAATACAAATTGCAATACAAATTTTTTCTTCCACTTCCCTTCATAAATACAATTGCAAGGTTGCAATACATGTTATTACACAATTGGGCAAAGAGCTCCACCCGTCCCGCATTTTTTTTTCATATATTTTTTTTCATTCTTCCGCTATCGGGAAGACACTAAAATACATACTAATTTTTTTTTTTTTTCATTTTCATGTATCACACAAATAAATTTATAAAAAATTTATTTTAATTCAATTTTCTTTAGTTTTACAGAATTACAAACCTAGAAGACCATTTTCTTTCACCTCATTTTTTTAATTAGGAAGTAGCCCAATTGCTCAAGATTTTTTTTTCATATATATTTCTTTTTCATTTTTCCAAGCATCGGAAGACACAAAAGATTTGAATTTTTTTTCATGCCTTGAAAATATTAATGTAAATTTATAAAAATTTATTTAATCAATTTTCGCTTACACTATAAAACTCAGAAAATTATTTCTCTCAATTCTATTTATTTAAATTTGACATTTTCTCTAAAATCTCTCTCTAAAACCTCTTGATCCAACACTAAACCTAGTGTTCAAATTCTTAAAATTTATTAAATATTTTGAATATATCCATTAAACTATAATGAATTATTCAATTTTATTTTATTTCTTGTTCCAGTTTTTACACCGTGAAAAACTCTCGCAATTTTTTCCCTATAAGTATCTATATTACACACAAACCATACACAATACATGATCACAATATCATTCATGTTATGTATATAGTTTTTACAAATATAACCTAATAGATTTATAAATGAGGTTAAAATTGGCTTGTAAATTATTCTAAGTTAAGATAACTTTTTTGTACTAAATCCTGACATAGAAGTATTTGAACTATATATATTGACTTTAATTTTTTCTATCAAGTTTATTATCATATATGTCATTATTGCTTTTATTTAGATAGTGTTCTGACATATGAATATATTGAATTTATATTGATTCTATAAATTCTCTCAGTTAAAGTTGCATTATCATATAAGTCATGTGAAAATAATCAATATAATTCATATATGTCACATTCTTTAACTAAGTTTTATATGTCATAGTTACCCATTTAAATAAAAAATTTACGACATTGTTCTTATGTCACAATATAGTGTCAACAACAGACCATTCTTCTTAGTAGGAATTGTTACTTAAATTTTGACAATTATATCATATACATATAATTTCCAATTAAAGCATACACAATAAATGTTAATACATTTAGAATACATATATTTCAACATTTCATCACATCTATTATCGGGAACCACACAGCTGTCATTATGCCAAGGGTAACAACATTCTCAATCATCAAACCAATTGTAGACATAGTATGCTCACAAAACAAACACAATAGCCTCTAAAGTATACTTGTAAATGTGCTCCAACGTGTCATACAGAGAACTTCCCAACCACCCTTCAACAATCTCTACATCTGGGGACTTCAAACCGCCAGGCAAAGACTCATTTGCTTGGCGGTTAATGCCGCAAAATCACCACTCGGTTTTGTGTTCGGGCGAACCAACCCCCCCAGGTGGAACCTCGCGCCCCAGGCAAGTCTTCCTCCACCTAGGCAAAGAGCCAATCTTTATGGGGAAGATTCATGCCTTCACTTAGGCGAAGAACATCGCTAGAACTCGAATATCTCATTTTTCCTTCACCCAAACAAATTCTTGAGAGTATATATATATATATATATATGTTATATATATATATATATATATATATATTATTACTTATTTTATATTCTTTTTTGAATTTTTAAATAATTTATTTTATCAATACATTTACAAAAAACATCCATATCTATTATTTATGAGATATTTTTTATATATTCGTAAAATTCAATGACTGATACATCCTTAATTACCAATATTTTAATATATGTTATATGGGGACGAGAAAGAAAAAAAATCTAAGAAACTGAACCGATTGAGAAACAAAATCGAGACCAAATAAATAAAAATAGAACCTAATTGAGAGACTAAATAAACAAATCTCTTTTCGATTTCCTGCCTGCAAAAATACAAAATCGTGATTTTCATTTAATCATCTAAAAAAATAAAATAAAATAAATATTATATTAAAATTAGAAAATATATAATATATAATAATAGTATATAATATATAATAGTATATATTGTTTTTTATATTATATAGTATATTATAGTAAAATATATAATGTATAATAATATTTTTTTAATAAAAATATTAATTCTTATATAAATATATAATGTATATAATACACGAGTTTGCCAATTGGACGATGGTTAACCGAAAAATGGTTAATCAAAGACGGTTAACCACGCTGATTGTTAGGTTTTTTGTTTATGGGGCCATCGTTTAAAATCGATCATAAATTAGCGATGGCACGGATCGATTTATCGGTCACGTTTCACCCTAATGCTATATAGGAGCATGGTTCGCAACCAAACCGCGCCATAAAAATAACTAATAGTCCGCTTTCGCCACTAGATCAACTATCTGACAATCAGCCTTTTCAATTAATCATGCATCATTCCTTTTGGTTAACCATGATAAAATAAATTTGCAATTCCATAATCACTTATTAAATTTAAATCAATTTTCATTATAATATATTATAGTCATAAAGAGAAAATAAATAAAATTTTAACTTTGTTTGTAATCCAATTATTTATCAAGATTTCTTTACATAAATCAGAAAGAATTCAAACAAATTTATATTTCATATTTTTTGCTTAAGCAAGCTAATATAAATCAATACAACAGAAAACTACTCTGTCGGCTCTCAACAAAAAAAAAAAAAATTTAAGTTTAATATTTAGTTTTGAACAAAATGATAGATTTTCTCACATTTGAAAATAAAAGAAAGAAAAACAAAAACTCAAAAAACTGAGAACATGGTGCGGTAACTCGAGCGGTAAAAAAGGTGGGGTAGATCTGCATGGTAAATAAAATCCAATCCTTATAAAAACATAATGCTGCACTTACGTAAAAGTGAATAAAAGTCACCAAAAGAGAAGCTAAGTGCTAATTACTATCCGGAGTAATATTGCTATAACTCATTCTATAGATGTTAATTTATAAATTATATAATTTAAAAATGTATAACATTAATAATTATAAAACCAGAGGATTAAATATACTGCTGTGATCCGCGACTAACAGACTCAGCAATCGATCCAAGTGATCGATGACACTGCTGTGATCGACTGTACTTCCATAGCCGGTGGAAGGGGGAAAAGAAAGCAAAGAACAGATGCAAAACCGACTCAAAGAAATGGGAAGCAGGGTTTGGAGGGAAATGGGAAGGGAAAGAATGTATAATATTAAATAATGCAGATTAGATTGTAGGTGGAAGTGCCAAAGAATGAGAGTGGAACTTCAAGACCATCACCGATTACACACGTCACGTCTCAGAAAGAGGGGTTTCAACTTCCAAGAAAGCTAGCCACACGTGTCCATCACGGTCCGCTGTTCCTGTCGCTTGAGTTATTGGGCAGATGCGCAGGATTCCAGATAATGAAATCTTGAATTCTTGGAATTATCCATCTTACAGAATTATCCATCTTGAATCCATGGTCACGCTATCTATCAAACGGGCGCCGTTGCTGGATCTTATTAGCCGTGAGATTCTGAAGCTGGGTTTTCTGATGATGAATATAGTTATTTGACTCATTTAAGAATGCTGGAGTCGGTTCGGCTTTTAATCATAACAGTAAGGCTAAGCTCGATCAGCTCCCACTTGATGAAAGGTTGGTTCTTTTTTCTTTTCTGTGTCTTTTCTTTGATTGTTTAAAGGGCACAATCATTGAAGATTTGGGTAGAAAATGAAAATGTTAAGAATTAAAAACATTTTCTTTTCAACATTCCCATATTTTCTGGCAACTATTCTTTAGTGTTTTTCATCAACAGATACTCACCATCAGTCTTTTCTTGTCTCTTTCTTGCTATTCTAGGGATACGATGCTTCAAAAGTTCATGTTGGAAATGTGGAAAAAGACCCGAATGAGAAGGCCCTTTACAGTATTATGATAAAACGCCGAATTGCCTCTCCCTTAAATGAGTCAAATAGTTATATCCATCCTCAGGAAACCCCAGCTCCAGAATCAAATGGTGCAGAAGATGACAATGATTATTAGGAGAAATATAAGGGTTCGTAGTCTTTTGGACGAACAATTTGATGAGGTGCCTTTCTTCTTTCTCTGTGTGTTCTCTATAATTTGATCCATCCTTTTTCAGGCACTTTCGACGATATGTTACCTCATGTAGTCTATCAAAAAACTGTATCATACACACAAAAACTCAAGATTGGCCATGAAAGATGACCCCTCTTACAAGATTCATATAAATATGGAAACTTATCATTGTACGTACCCTGGAAGCTAATATTTTAATTCGATACCACAACATGAATGCCAGATTGCCAAGTTCCAAATATGCTTAATGCTTACTGCTGCCTTGTACATGATATTTTGTGCTGCATCTGTTTCATTGAATACTTATAAATCACATTATATAAATTTTCCTAGAAAATGAGAGAATCAATGCATTGATTATGGATGTAGATAGACATATTTAATGTTTTAATATCTTTTTACATGGTTTGGCACTTTGAAAAGCAACATATGCTTTATAGACATTCACAGTATTAATCAAGAATGTAAGTGTGTTATATTGTTTATTGATCTTATAACTTTGTTGTGAAGAAGAACGATTTGCTTACAATAAAGATTTATTTCTCTCTAAATATATAATGTACTTGTTTATTCCTAGCACTTTATACACATCTGCGTATTAATTATGTAGGTGTGTGTTATGTTGTTTATTGGTCTTATAACTTTGCTGTGATGAAGAATGATTTGCTTACAATAAAGATTCATTTCTCTCTAAATATATTACTTGTTTATTCCTTGGTTCTGGTCAGGGACAAAAAAGTCAGAAAAATCGGCCGAAAAATCGCCGAAAAATCGTTTTTCGGTGGGCATCGAAAAGAAAAACGGATGGAAAATTGCCCCGCTTAAAATCGCGTAAAATCGGCGATCGGGCGTATTTTTCGCTGAAAATCGGAACCGCCGGTAACCCGCGGAAAATCGCGGAGGATGACACGCTACCGGAGGTCATGACTGGCAGAGAAGTCGCCGATGCCAACAGAATTTTAATTTATCGATTTATCGGCGACGATCGGTCGCTTTTTCGCGTAATCCAAAGTCACTCGATGCATTCTTGCTTTGATCCAACGGTGCAGATTTGTTCCGCGTTTTTTTTAAAATCCAACGGCTATATTTATGATCCAACGGTTGATTTTAAATCTAGAGCTTGATCTAACGGTCCGTAATGATTTATAACGGATATATGATGATCCAACGGGTCGATTTGAACTAAAATCAAATCCAAACTAGAAATAAATCACAACGTTTTTGACAATCCAACGGCTATTTTGACTCCAAAAATTCTATAAATACCCTTAAATCATACAATATCATTACAAACTCATCCATCCACATCTAACCTCCATTTCTACCTCAAATATTTTTTTTCTTTGTTCTTACCCAAATTTTTAAGATCTTTGTGATGTAATTTCGATAAATTATAATTTATCATCTTCAACAAGTGGTTTGCTTATTTATGCATTTTTATAATCCAACAAAAAGTATTTCTATGAATTTCAAAGTATTTTTGTCAATTTTTTCCATTACCGATATTTTTAGTCAAAAATATCCAATTCGATATTTTCCGATATTTCCGATATTTCCGTAAAATCCGGGGCTATCGATATATCCGTTTACCGATATTTTCGATCCTTGGTTCCGTATTATTTTGGTTTTGAGCATGCATGTTTGTCTTACTTAGTATTATTCTAGTTAGTGTTGCACAACACCATGGCTTTGATTACTTGTAATTCTGGGATGAGTATTATCTATAGATTGCTTGTCTTGTATTGCAGGTTTCAGGCCATGTGAGATACTCAACGCTGATAACAAGATCCGTTTACAATAGGCTTGACTCTATTTTAGTCTACCAACAGTAGTTAGTGGGCCTGGTTGGGCCTCACTAAAATCCTGAGAGTCTCCATTTAACTGGAGCCCACTGTCATTGTATATTCTCCTTTCTGTGTTTATATGCTAAATTCCTTAAAAAAATTTAAATCATTGTTGGTTACAGCTTGAACGTATGGAATATGGCACAGAAAGTGATGTTGATTGCAGTTATGTAGGTGAGATTATGGCTAAATCATGTTCTAAAGGACCATGTGGAAAGACATGGAACTTGATCAGAAATATAGAGCCTCGCAGCATTTCTCGAGATTTGTACGGGAACTATTGCATTTGAAAAAAAAAGAAGATAAAATTAGTTTGCAATCCAAACTAATGACCAAAATGATGTGCGATGCCGTTATCGGAGACAACGGCAATTGATTCCCAAAAAAACCGGTAACTAAAACAGTGGCAATTTGTGGAAATCAAATGCCACTGACAGCAACGACAACGCATTTCAATTCATTTGCCGCCAACGGCAACGGTGGAATTTCAACTTTCATTTGCCGCCAACCGAAACAGCGGATTTTGCTTAAGTATATTGCCGCCGACCGCAACAACGGCAATTGGTTGGCTTAAATTCTTCGTGATAGGGCTTTTCCCCAGTTTCCTCTTCCTCCCTCCCGCCCGCTACTGCTCATCGTCGGCTTCCTTGTCTGTCGTGCCTCTTCGCCGCACCGCTCATCAGAATATCACCCTAGTTTATGCTATTTGAATCAAGTATCTGTGGAACAAATGTTTCAAACAAATGGAATAGCTAATACTAGTTTTTATTATTACCTTGCTTTTCTGCCATGGAGGCCTTAAGTATTGCAATGTGTGCTTTGTCCGATAAGAATAAATCTTGGGATGGCTTAATTTTGGAAGGGTATTCCTTTTCCTCCGAATCAAAATGTTTGGCTGGTGTTTTAGAAAGTTGTAATTGCTTTAACCTGTTCATCTATTATTAGCCTTCGTCTGATCCTAAAAAAATTGTGAAAAACTGGAGGAAGAAGAATTGTAATTGTTATAATGATAAATTGAATTCTGTTATAAGCAATGTATATTATACTTAGATAATGTCATTAACTTGTTGGTATATATGTGTGTGTGTGTGTATATATTGACAAATACTTTTTTGTATAAGCACTTTAATATACTAGTCCTGTATTGTACTAAAATCACATAAAGGCTAGATTTTTTTTCCTTATGCTACAAAATTTACCAAAACCAAAAAAAGAGAAAAAAGAAAGTTGTTTTTCTTAGTTTTTTAGAAGGCCACTTCCCCAATTTCCGTTTGTAACTCGTAAACCATATGATTGAAAACTAAGGACACTCGATTGTTTTCTTTTATGATAAAGTTGATGTGATATCATGATAATGACATCTCATATTATTTTAATTCATTTGGGACCATTTTGTACAAGCAATTATGTCTCTGCTTTCAACAATTCCTTGATATGTTACTATAAATTCGATAAATATCAAGTGACAAATGCATGTTGAATATGAGGGGAGAAAAGTTGTTATTGCACCTTTGAATATACCGGTTGAATTCACGTTTGAACAATTGATTAATATGATATACTCAAAGACAACCATTGACAAACGAAGGTTCAAATTAGTACTCAATTGTAAGTATCCCCTTAGAAGTGGAAATAGGTTCCAACATTTTCCAGTACGGGATGACAGTAGTGTGAGCCAAATGTTGAATCTGGTTAACACAACAACCATTGAGGAAATTGAACTGTATATTGAAGTTGTTCGAGTCAAGGCACAATTGAACCAATCTGTGGGTGGCCATGTAGATTTATTTGTTCACGACAATTACAATGTTGCACAATCTGACTACGGTTGTGGGCCTAGTAGCGGTCCAGTACCGGATACTAGACCAAATGGAGATGATGAAGACAATTCAGATGAAGAAGGTAATGATGAATATGATGAATGTGATGGAGATGATGGGGATGTTGAAGTTGATGGACATGCATCAAAATTTCGAACTTTGAACCAAGTTTTGGAGAATGAACAAGAGATATATGTCTCTGCACAAGCACCATCTTGTGATGTATCAAATCACCCAGATGATGAGACATTAGATGAGTCATCCCCTGTTCATTATCACTTACCACCAATACCTCAATTCTAACATGCGAAAACTTAGATAATGTTGTTGCAAGTTGTTGGATCAAGGGTGGCATACTACCTGCTATTCGAAAGTGGAGAATTGTAATTGGCTGCTTTAATTCGAAATCTGATTTGTAAGAGGCTGCAAAGATTTACTCAATTAAAGCACACCAAGAGTTTGTCGTTGTTGCATCCTCAAAAAAATTGCTTGTTTTAAGATGTAAGAAGGCTAAAGAATGTCATCAACCATGGAAGCTTCGCGGCAATGGTTGTGAAAGATATTAAATTTCCTTATTTGTTATCAACAGATATCGAGCCGCATACTTCGCGCTGTCCTTGCTTTGAACCGGACCATCATCAACTAGACTTAAACTTGGTTGATGCTCATATAAAGACAATAATTAAGGCACAATTCACATTGACTATGGCTGCTATTCAAGCAAGTGTGATGGAGAAATGGGGATATGAAATATCATACAAAAAGGCGTTGGATGGAAAGCATAAAGCAATTAGACAGTTATTTGGTGACTTATCTCAGTCATATATAGAGTTGCCACGTCTGTTCTTGGTCATAGAGCAATCAAATCTTAGATGTGTTGTAATTTGGAAAACATGTGAAATTAATATGTCAAACACTGAGATATTCCAACGTGTGTTCTGGTCATTCAAGCCATCTATTAAAGGGTTCGAACATTGTCATCCCGTAATGAGTATTGATGGAACACATTTATATGGGAAGTATAAAGGCAAGTTATTGATTGTTATGGGGTGTGACGGAAATAATTAGTTGTTTCCATTGGCATTTGCTATTGGCTGTAAGGCGAGAATACCTGAGAAGTCAGGGATGGTTCTTGGCATGTATAAGAAATAGAGTTACTCAACAGACAAAAATTTGCGTTATATCTGACAGACATCCAGGTATCATGGTAGCAATGACCGATCCCCATCTTGGTTGGGCTGCACCATCTGCCTATCACAGGATTTACATGCGTCATCTTGCAAGCAATTTTATGACCTAGTTCAAAGATAAAAGTTTTGAAGAATTGCATGCATAGCAAAATTTTAGTGAGTACACACAAATCTGAAATTCAATAAGCATATGAGTACAATTGGGAGAATTAATTCTGAAGCACTACAATGGCTAGAGGCAATCCCTTTACAGTTATGGGCTCTTTCACATGATAGAGGTCAAAGATATGAGATCATGACAACCAACATTTCAGAGGTATTGAACAATGTCCTTAAAGCGAGCCTCGTAGCCCACAAGAACTGAACTAGTACAAACTGACCCCACCGCCTCAACAGCTACTTGTTGCAAGAAGGAACTAGGTGCCAATAGATTGGCATCTCGCTGAGCTAGAAGACCCGAGAAAATTCCAATTTTTCCAAAAAAGGGTAAACAAGAATTTCCGATCAAAACCCTAAATTTTTTAGATCCTCGGATGACGAAATGTATCACGTTTGAATCTTCTCACGAAATCTAGCTAACACGTCGAATTTCATCGACTTCGAGATCACACTAATTTCACGCCGAGCACCGTGCATCGCGCCATAAAACCAGTTTGAGACATGCATGTGACAAAAGTCACTTACTACATGTACTCTTGTGACACATGTTGCAAGATTAGAGAGAATATGGAAATGGATGGCCGAGATAGTGCCAAGTGTCAAAAAATCAAGAAAAGGGACATAGATGGAATTAATTGAAATGTTAATGATAATAAGACGAAAGATGAACAGTGTCATCTTCTTCATTTTGAGCACAAAAACGTGCAATGGCTGGATATATGGGCAGTGTGTGAGGGTTTTTCATTTCTAGAGAGAGAGAGAGCTCCTTCTCTCTAGGATTCCGGCTATTCGAACCCATTTCGCTTCGATGAGCAAAGAAGTAAAGTCGTTTCACGCGGTAACTACGCTGTGATTCGATTTGGTGGAGTTCCACAACTCCAAAGAGGTAGGATCTTTCCTTTACTTGGCTTACTCAGCTAAGAGCCATGTTTATGGTTAGGGATATTCTCGAGGTTTGATTTAATGTTAAATTTGGCTCTCAAAACCTGAACTGAAAGGGAGAAAATCCAAATTTGGTGGCCGTGATCAAGAACCCGGTGGTTTCACTGCTCACATGAATAGTGATGGATTTTCTTGATGAAAAATGTGTTTTGTAAGTGATTCGAAATGAAATTGCTTTCAGGTTTAAGCACTAGCCCATGTGAGCTAATTTCGTGTTATCGATGCAAACTGGAATAACAATATCACGTGAGCAAACATGCACATATACGCATTGCGAATATATTAGCATTTAATGTTTTAGGATTGGCATCATGCATTCCATATGCAATTGGGCACCCTAGAATATTAAGAGTGAGTGCATGTGACATGAAATTGAAAAATGAAACGCTTAGAAAGGAATTTCAAGGAAGATTTTCCAAAAAATCGCTTTTGAGGAGTTGTCTTACCATTTGGTCTCTGAGGCGGACCCATGACTGCTTTCGAGAAATATCTTGCAATTCGCCGGAGGGTAGTCCAATGTATTTACTCAAATTGCAGTGAGTTTTCAGAACAAAAGCTTTTTTTAAAAATTCGATATTTTAATTCGCATTTAGCTTAGGCATGAGGGAATCTGGCAGGACTTGGATGCAGGATCAAGTATGTAGACATTCGAGCAGGTTCATGTAATTGCTTGGATGCGATTGAGCCATGACATGTGCACTTAGGCACCCATGAGGAAATTATCTCTACTGGCTTTGCTCACTCGTCGAGGATCAATATTTCGTAGTACAGGAACGATCGAAGGCGCACTCATTAGAGGCCATTTTAGAAGAAAGCCTGCTGTGGCTTTGATGTTGTTGTATAACATGTATTAGAATGTTACTTTAATATATGTTGAATAAAGAGTAATTCTATTAACTTCGAACTATGGTATGTAGTTGATATATTTATGTGAGTATTGATGCAAATCTAAGTGGCCATTATTTACTCTTATGACCTGGTGGTGGTCATTGTAAACTTGATAGGACAAGCTTTGTAATTTCAGCCCCGTACAAAGGAGACTCGCCCGATTCGTGAGTGGAGGCTGGGTTACCCGACATTCACGAGTATTCCACGGTTGACGGGTTGTCAACGGACTTCGAGCTTAAAGGCCACATGAGTAATTCACCAGACGTTGATGCTCGCATTCAGTGGTCGTGTTTGTTAAGGCCGGTTCGATGGAAATTGTGCTTTCACGATCACGTAAAGGGCCATTTCATGTCAAGTCATGAGGGTCGAACTCATCGCTCAACTTACAAGAAAAATTCAGACATGCGAAAGACACCGACATGGATTTCCATGTGTTATTATCATAACAGCATGTCAACATCGCGTGTTGATTTCCATTTGTTTGTGGAAGGCTACTACACTACTCACTGTGATTACACACATAAGGCAAGCCTTTTTCCATCCAATATTCAATGAAGATGAGTGGCCTCTTTAAGATGGTACTCACGACAGACTTATCAATGCAACGTGATTGAAGTGGACGTCTTAAATCAACCCGTTTGCATAATAAAATGGACGTTAGGGAGGGGAAAACCCCGATCACATGTGGGTTGTGCAAACAACTGGGTCACAATCGGCGATCTTGTAAGAACATAAATCAAGTTTAGTAAATGAATGTATACGAATATATGGATGTGTGATTTAAATTCTAATGTTTGCTTTAGAATTTGGAAGTCTTGTCAAATTTATTTTCTTTACAGAATGAACCAATTGATGGAAAGGAAAAATGCTTCAAAATGGCTTCCTTTCTCAAGCATTTTCCTTTATTATTCCCATTTAAATTCTTTTTGTCGTGGTTTCTTTTGCAGGTACATATATTTTGTTTTGTGAATAGGCTACTGGAAATGGTAGCAACCGCAACTCCTGGCATGCACATGGCAACCCTAATATTTGACTAAACTAACATTGTGAATAAATTGACAGGTAAGAGAGCATTTATTGCTGGTATAGCTGATGATAATGGATATGGTTGGGCAATAACAAGATATATTCTTATTGGTACATGGGTGCCTATATGTAAATCGCTTCTAACTTCCTAAATTGACTTGTGGACACACCGTTCATGAGTTCGAAACAATAGTCTGCTCCTTTTGTAAAATATTTTATTTTTAATACTATAATTTTTTTATATTCATAGGCTCCTCAACATTTTTTAAACAAGTCTACGCGTGGGAAATTTGATGAATCACACAAGTAAGGGAGAGATCAAGATTTTCTCCGGTCGTATCGAAACTTCTACGTGGTTCATGGAACTCCACAAGTATAAAAAAACATTTTCTTAAATTTAAAACTCTATGTACAAGTATATGTTATCTTCATAGGGGAATAAATTGGGCAAAAAGGACTTTCATATAGAAGCTCAGAAAATGAATTTTTATTATTTGGTATCATGCAAAATCAATATTCCAACCATAATGGGTAAAGAAATATGGTGTAAAATTGGTTACTAATGCTCGCTTTAAACTTGAGTGCAGGCTAAGGGAAGAAAATAGAAAGAAAAGTATAAGAAAACGAGGGCTTAGTAACAAAATAATTAAAAAAAACAAACTGGGGCCAATATGAATTTCTTACAAGCTATTTGAAGATAACCTAATAGAAATGGTCTCCATTTTTTGATTAGAATAAACTTGGTTTGTACAAGAAACAATTAACCTCATACCCAAAGATGGTCGTCGCTAATTGCCTAACCACAATTTGAGATCGAGAGTGTCACAATGCTAATGTAATACATAGAAACAAGTTCATGTTTTTGATGCACTTACTTTGGCTTTCTTTTAAAAGGTAGTTTATAACAAAGGGAATATAACTCAGGTAAAAGATTTAATGCATCTCATGCATAATCTTCTAAAACATCAGATATACATGAAATCTTGCATATACCAAACATTTAAATATATTAAAACATTTTATACAAATATCTAATATATAAAAATAATAACATATATCAATGAGTCCCACAAGACGGGCGTGATTTATATTTCTCTCTCTTGTGTGGACAACGCCAAGAATATACAGCTTGTTGGGCAATAGGGTCCCGTGGAGTCTGAGACGGATCTGAAAGAGCTGATGGACATGATGGAGCTGATGGAGCCAATGGGGCTGATGGAGCCGAGGTAGCTGATGGATGAAGTAGTCGATATACACGTCGAGTACGAGGTCACCTAGTTGGAAGTCTACCCCACTTTGGTAAAAGGTCAAGGATGGTGTCATCGATGGGAGGCAATGTATGAGATGGTAAAGGGTGTGACGACAATGTGATATCTGCTGGACGTTTGGTTCGCGACAATCGGATATGGAAAAATGCACAAAGTGTGGGGTATGGAAGGTGATGTGTGTGCTGCGTGAGGGGTATAAACATCTCGCGAGGGGTAAGTATAGAGTATCAAGTAGCAAGCTTCCAGCTCAAGTGTACCGATCAGCCAAGTTACTATCCTGACCATGACCTGGCCCACCATCTCGACCACGACCTCAGAGATCAACTCTCCCTCTCCCTCTCCCTATACCTCGAATGGTTTGCATACGTGTTGGAGTGGATGACACCGGGGTCTAATCGATGGTCCATGTGATGTTGAAGCCTCCTGAGCATAGCCGGCGATGCGATGCTCTTCGCTGATCCGGTGTAACACTAATTGGGCAATATGATGTATGTCGCACAACACACCAGCGATAACATAACAAGAGCGACTGGCTATGTCAGCCATGGCGGTGATCTAAGTGAACTAAAGAAATAATTATAAATACATAGTCTATTGATTAAAATTACATAAAAAATTTTAGAAACACATGACTCTAACTTACCAAAATATGAGTACTACTCTGCCAGAACCTCATATCATCCCTATGCAAGCAGGGAAAAGGCCATAAAACGTCAGATAATACGACGATACCACCGCATGTAAGGATCATGGAAGTCCATCAAACCCACCATAGGGGTGAAGTGATGATCCTAGCCATCACATATCCCATAATGCTAAGGTGTACTGAAAGATGATATGTCGCTTCCTATCGCGCCAGTGTCGCCCATGTGCATCCAATTTTATGTAGCCAAGTGTCGTAAGAGCAAGTCGAGGTACTTCCCGACGGAACAATCATGTAATCTCACTGGATGAGCATCAACACTCAGAATATGCGAGCATATCGTGACATTGTATACCCCAACTGCTTGCATTGCAGTTATCAACCAACTCTCCGATGTATGGCTGCCATAAGACCTACACATTTACCATTGACGTAAAAAACTTTTATGTCAACATGAATGAAATTACGATAGAACCATATACTTTGCTATTATACCGCCTGATCGAAAAGTTTCAGCGTCTAAATGATCTCGAGCATAGAGGAGGACACCAAATGGGTTAAGCACCCGTGTCAAAGCGTACTTCCACCTACACCCCAACGGAGCGGCCTGCTCGGGCCGAACGCCATGCTCAACGTAACCATTGTCCGTGACCCGCCACGCCGCCATCGACGACATCGCGATCGCCATCATGTGAGGCATGAGGGAATGGTGGTGTCGATATGCCGATCGCCCAAAATCTGCGTCGACCACACGAAGCCCTCCTACATCATAGTCAATATAAAATAAAACGTAAATTACAACCTAATTCATAGCTGAAAGTGTATGTGTAATTACAAAAAAAAATTTACATACCGTGATCGTTGTAATACAAACCGCCATCGATCGCCTATGGTCCGCTGCCGCTCTAGATAACTCCCGATATGTATGTGTAAGTACTGCACCACCCTAACTATAAGTCGATGTCTGTGTCAAATCTCGTAGTAGTGGGAGAAAGCACATAGCGAACATGGACCCTTCTTGTCCGCAAGAACAAAAAGATCCCATCGCTTAAGATGAACCCACGTGCATCACTCCGCGCCCAAATCGACCTCACGCACGTGTCCTAGAGTGGATAACTAGGGTTGGTAACGAGCCGAGCCGAGCCGAGCTTTGAACATTTCGAGCTAGGCTTGTTAATTTATGAGCAAGCTCGAGCCCGAGCCGAGCTTTTGAACGAGCTTAAAATCAGGCTCAAGCTTGGCTTGATTTAAAAAAAAAAAAGATTGCCTTGAGCTCATTAGGCTCGTTTTCCATATGAACAAGCTCGAGCTTAACCTCGAGCTCAAGCCCAATCCCGAGCCTATACAAGTTTGTATTGTAATCAATCAAGCTCACCCATATACTTTTTAACTTTTTGTAATCAATCTGATAACAAATACATCAATTAAGGAAATAATTTTTTATGGGATTTGTTTTACCTTAGTTGATTTAGCAATTGATGCTAAAGATGTTAAAGCCACCTCCTTCAACATTTGTTTCCTTTCTTCGATTACGTTGCACTTCCATCACAAACAAATTTTGCAATCGAAAAATTATGAATAGAATTAAAACAAGTAGAAATTGCAGAGCTTAAAGAAATAAGATACCTGAATCATTGAATAAGAAACATGATTGGTTTTAATCAATTATCTAAATAAAGAAATAATATATCAACAAGATTTAAGTTAAGCAACCTACATTAGTAACAATGTAACCACGGCAATATATCGCACATGGTTAAGTCGCCACCACCCTCCTCGACTCACTCGTCGCTGCATGATTAATTTCAAGACTCATAGCTTCACCATCAGCCGGACTCGAGATCTGCACCGCCCAATTATGTCGAACCGGTCGGCCCAAATTCTCATGTCTAGCAACCGACGGTGGCACTCCTACAAGCATAATCACCCTGCCTGGCAAATCCCATGCCAACTCCTTGTTTCCTCTATGAAACCCCACCCCACGATCACCCTTGATGCCTTTACCCATACCCACACCTAGATGCGCTGGGTTAAGTCCAGTACCAGTATCCAAAGGGGCCCCAATACCCTAGATTTGAGATTGGATCCTTGTTCATCAGGCAATTGATTGTATCGTCCGTGCATATGCCCTCACGCTACCAAGATCAGAAAACCTCGCTCTTAAGCTCATGGCCACCAAATTTATAGTTTCCACAGGAGCCCCAATAATTTCATATTTGTAACGATTCTCAGACACCGTGGATCAACCTGATCGTACTGCGGGTCATGGCCCCAACATCCATGTCCTTCCTCGACGTCCCTTTGCCAAAGACCTTCTTCACGCTATCCACACCGAACATACCGTCAGTCGACACCTTCTATCGGGTACCATTTCCACTACCGAGCATATATGGAGATCTAGGGTACGCCTCCAAATGACCTGCAGTTCGCCACTCCTGGCCGTTGCCGCGCTCCTTAACTAAGGTTTCGTGAGGATTTGACGCATTTGCCATCCATGTCGACCGGATCTGCAGCTCGAGGATCCATTACATCGATATTCGGGGACACATGACCTGGCATTTCACTCCCGGCGCCGAAGCCTGGAGACCCACTGAAGACCAGACATCCCGCCTGGGCCGGAGACCGTGAGGCGTAAGCCTGCTCCAAATGACTGGATTGGTCCAGCGCCTCGAGCCGAAGCTGAGCGAGCCCCGAGCCGAGCCCGAGATTTATCAAGCCTGGGCCAGGTGGCTCAAGCTCGGCTCGCTTAGGCTCACGAGCCGAGCCCGAGCCGAGCCTCGAGAGCTTGGCTCGCTAATGTGCCTCTATGGATAACCTAACATAACCACCAATGGAGATAGCATCCTCCGAGAGCATCACGGTGGGGTGACACCGGCGTACCACCGCATAACTTCTCATATCGGATCACACATGTCCCTCGCGACGCCAGGTCCGGCCGATACGTGGCGCCAAGGATGATAGCAACATCCTATAACGTGATCGCTATCTCTCCAATTGGGACATGAAATATGTGTGTCTCGCCACCCATCTCTAGACGACGCCGCATAAGTGGCCAATCTATCATGATGTGGCCTAAGCAGTATATACCGTAGAATCCTGCGCGAATAACGTATGAACGAATGCGTGGATCCATCCTCCACATACTGAGGAAGGCTCTCATCTGTTGCCGAGGGTGGAGGACTTCCTAGAACTACAATTAACGAAAAAACCATGTTTATAATTGAATATATTTAGATTAGAGGGTAAAACTGGAATGTTAATTCATGAATAATAAAATACATACCTGCTCAGTATCAACTAAGTGGGACCTGTGTCCGCTCACAACAAGACGCATGGATCCAATGAAATCGCATCATGAAGCCTCCCAACGCCCATATATATAACCTCGGATGTCCGAAGCACCTCTAAATATTAATAAACACATTTGGAGACTCCAGATCACAATAATTAAAGCAAAGTAATAATTACAACCATAATAAAAATTAAAATAGACACATACATGATTGATGTCTCATTTACTTAAAGATGTCGATTACACATACATGATTTAATTACACGCATAATACAATTTAATAATCCAAGAAATACACATTCAATAACAAAGTGTTATACAAAAGCAACTACATTCATACATTCGACATTAAACTTGATTTCTATTCTTACAAGACATTATTAGGTTTTAGGGTTTTAGGATTTAGGGTTTCGATTTTAGGGTTTGGTGGTTTTAGGTTTTAGTGGTTTGTGTGGTTTTAAAGTTTCTTGGTTTCAAGGTTTTAGGTTTTGTTTGTGGGTTTTAGGGTTTTAAGGTTGTAAGGTTATAATGTCATATGGTTTTTGGGTTTCAAGGTTTTAGGGTTTTAGGTTTTTGGGTTTTTGGGTTTTAGGGTTTTAGTGTTTTAGGGTTTAAGCGTTTTAGGGTTTTTGGGGTTTCAACTTCTTTGTGCATATGTGTGTGAAATGTGCAACAAAGTCATCCAAAAATTTTAAAAATGTGGCAATAGTTCATATAAAATAGGTTGACATTGGTTTTGCAATCCTAGTATACAATATGGCCCATATCCCCCACACATTCATCTGTATTCTAAGTCTAAGTCTTGGGAAGATAATATCACAAATTTGTCAACATGTGTTTCAATATCAACTATTATCTCTACCATTTTTCCCAATATTCATCCGCATTCTTTACCTACATCGATTGTCTCTCCACATGCAAGCATGAGATCACACATGGGGCAAGGTAAGCCCAGCTGCTTACATTATTTGCTCACATTCTAACTACAGATTCAACCTATCATTTAGGTAGACTCCAAGTAGAAGGGATTCGGTTTGCTTTTGTTTGATAAAAATACAAAATCAACCAAGATTTCAAGTGTTTTTTTTTTTTTTTAAATTGCTTGAAAGTTGAAACCGACATTGATTTTGCTTATGTGAGGTGAGCTTTTATTGCGTACTTGCTCCCGAAAACAACTGGCTTGGGACAAAAACTTTTAAAAGTAGGGGTAAGATTTCTAGATTTCATACTAAGCCTACATTTGGCTGTATTTTTACTATAAATATTTTCTCTAAAATTAATTATGCTAGCACTGGTTTCTAAAAGCATTGAGAAATACTCGAGTCTTATATAAAAAGTTCGTCATTGAAAGAGAACACAAATTATGGACTTAATTAGTCAACAAACTGAACTTGCTGCGATATTCATGAGTACTGGTTGGGATGATCAGGGACGAAAAATAGAGTTTAATGTCAAAATAATCTTCTATCCAAAATAATCAACAAATTAGTCTTTTTGAATCCAAGAAGACATTCACGTTTTTTGAAATTCACATTTATTAATTATGGTTTTAAAATTAACCTTAAAACCATAAATAATGAATGTGATTTTAAGGTTAATTTTCAAAAAACACGATTGATGAATACATTTTCAAATCCCAGATGTCTCCTAGTCGATTTAAAAGACTAGTTTGTAGATTATTTTATTATAGTTTCAAGAAGGCATTGTTGAAGCATGGATGGCATTGGCAAGATGCATTATTTCAAGGAACCATGTGGGTTTTCGGGTTGGTTTCCAAATCTACATCCTTAAATAGGAAAGTTCTTTTTGAAAAGAGAAATATAGTCAAATAAATGTCCAAGGAAAGATAAAGGTTCATAAGTCTGAAATTGGTCTCTCAGGTTTGGTTATTGACAAAAGATGGCTATAAATGGCAAATGGATACAGCCTCCTCAACGAAAGAGACTACACTAATCAAACAAGCTTAAGTTTCTCTATAAAAAGTACGTATTAAATCAGTATGTGATGAAATCAAAATTTTCTCAAGGCTCATTGAGACTACAAGGAAATTAGCATTGGTTTGACATCAAATCTTTTGGCTGATGTGTTCACAACCCATTGGCTGAACAATTCTCATATTCATCAAGCTACTTAACATAGTAAAAACACCACTGCCAAACGACTAAGGATAGTAAAAAATTATTGTATTTTACAAGAACAGGACAACCCAAGGATGGCAATAATCTTTTTTAATAAGCAAAAAATATCATAGATATGGGATTAAAGAAGCTATACACCTATGCACAAGATGTATAGAATGGGTATCAAAAGGCTCTGTTCAAAAGAGAACATAACAAAGGCTACTCTCCCTGAATTATATTCCATCTAATCTACAAAATAAATTAAAGGCATTATAAACCTACAACAAAGATACATCTAAGGAATGTAATCGCAGACAATTCACTGGTTGTTGTTCCTCATTCTTAAATTATTCTCCATCACTTTCCTTATAAATTGTTCAAAAAATGCTCAAGGGGGAGACCCTCCAATTTTTATTGTGCTTTCTTCCCAGAAAATAACAATGTTAAGTTAGAAGAGTTTCTCTATTCATAGAAGAAAAAACCAAACAATGCCCCCCAATTTTAGAATAATTGGCATATTAAAAAACCATCGATAAAGCCTCAAATTCAAGTCATCCAAAAACAAGTATTACAAATCCGACGGCAAGAGTCAAAATTAGAACTCTAATGAAACGAAATACCAGGACAACTTGTATTATTTCATGAAAAAAATTCTAACTGCCGAGAATCAAGCACACTAGAACACGTAAACACGAAATGATAAAAAAAACAAAAACAAAATCAAACATCACAAACATAACCTGAGACCATGCGAGAAAAGTTCGGGGAAACAAAATAGAAACAAAAAACATTTCATCTCCTCACATTGTTAATTTCAGACAGCATTCCATAAAAACACATGAAAATAATAAAATAAAACGTTTCTTATCCGACAGAGGCGTTACTAGAGTCAGAAAAGGGAAAAACACCAACACTAAGAATCTGAATGTGGATGAACAGAACGGACTTCGAAAACCACAAAATGAAAACCCTAAGAAACGAGAAAGAGGAGGATTGTGGATCCTACTCGATCCACGGGCCGGCGACTCGCTTTTAAATGAAAAGAAAATGTGGGTTGATTTTCGAGTTTTAGAAAATCCGTCCCCGAGGAGGAACAGTTTTTCTTTGGAGTCGCCACTTACTTTTTGTTTTTATTTTATAAAGGGGAAAACCAAGTAAGAACAAAAACTTAATGACTCCAAAGATGGAAAAGCGGCTTGTTTAAAACTAGATTTCTAGGTCCGGATCGGGACACTATATCGGGAAGGTACCTCATATGAGGTAGCACCCCTCTAGGCCCGGAACTCGATCTCTACTAGTGAATTGGGTATGTGAGAGCATATGGGTCAAAGATCAGAGTCTCCTAGGCTAAACATACAACTTAGATTAGACCAACCTAATTGGTATCTAGCATGCTTAAAAACACTCAACCAAAAAGGCAAATGGCGCGTACCTATGGTCCCTAGCCACGCGCTACATCAAATGTTACCAACAAACATAGCAAGAATGCATGATACTCAAACACAAAGCATCCATGTAAAATTCATTACCCAACATTAAAGCACATACTTGTGGTCCCTAGCCAAGCGCTGTAGGGGATGGTTAGTCGCACGTTTCGAGCATACTATTCTCAAAATTAAATATCAAAAGCAAAGCAAGCCAGGAGAAACCATAAATTGCATCTCAGCCACTCATTGATGCTACAACACTTGTCCAACTATACAAATACATCCATTCATCTCAAAGAATCGGTCTCGACAAAACACTAGACTACTATGGCTTAACTAACCACCCTTTGACCCACATAGACCCTAATTCTTACGAATCCAAAATTGAACCACATTAACCTGAACTAAACCCCATTTCAGACCCTAAATGTAGCCCTACACTGATCTGGAGCAAATGGGCTGGACTCACAAAGGGTCACGGGCTTTAATTAAACTGAAATTGGACGACCCCTACAAAACCTAACAAACTGGCTAATCCAGTCCCCAACCGGTCAACCCGGTTGAGAAAAATTTTGAAAATTAACAGAACCTTCCTCAAGGAGTCAGAAATCTAACAAACAAACGGTGATTGATTCTCAGCCTGGTGAGTGAGAACCGATCCAAACAAGTCAAAGTGCCCTAATCGCTATTCTAGAAAACTGAACTTCATGAATCAATCGATACACTTCGCTTTCCCAACCACTGAGCCGGTTGGGAATCACCAAATTATCAGGAACCTTCCTCAAGGAGTCAGGAATCTAACAAACAAACGGGTGACGATTCTTAGCTCGGATAAGTGAGAACCGATCCAAAACACGGTAAGGTGTTCTAAAACGGGGCTACAACCAAGCCACCCCATTTTATTAAAATGAAGACCATGGGACTCAACTAATTTACAAATGATGCAGCCACCTAGATCCCTAGAACCAAACTGAAATTCAGCTACCTAAATCCCGTGAACTTAGCTACAAATTCAACTACAAAGCCTAAATAAAGTCACCGTTCCTAGAAAGTCATGATATTCACAAAACGCCCCAACACAAATTTCTAGGAATGAACCCAAGTAACCATTCTGCATGCAATTCCGCGCTCAAACCAACCCTAAGGAGACAAGAGACAACCTTTGAATACACACCTACATTCAAGCACAATCGAACTTGCTCATCCAACTCAATACACAACCCAAGATGCTGTTTCGAAAAATCTCTACCTAATGAACAGCCGGTTCGGCTTCCCAATCCAGTCCGGAACCAATGGCGGAAGATCTCAAACCTGTTTATAGCCTTCCCTATAGAGTCGTGAATCCAACAAGACAAATGGAGTGCAATTCGACCCGAATGACTAAGAAACCAACACAAACAAAGCAAAGCCAAAACTACCATCTCTGACAAACATAACCCAATGAACTGCTTGTCTGATTCCAACCAAGCCGCACGGTTGGGAAAAGATCTCTGTAACTTAAAACCTTCTCACAAATTCAGGAATCCAACAAGACAAACGGAGGTAATCACTCCGAACACCAAGAACCAACACAAACAAAGCAAAGTACCCAAACTACCATTTCGGAAAACCGAACCCAATGAACCGGATGGTTCGGTTTCCCAACTAGTCTAGCCGGTTGAGAAAAGATCTAAAACTTGTTAGAACCTTCCCCACAAAGTTAGGAATCCAACAAGACAAACGGAGTGCAGTTCCGACTCATAATGACCAAGAACCAACACAAACAAAGAAAACTACCCTAACATGAGTTTGCAAACAAAAAAGGCAAAGAAAAGCATAAAAGAAACGGGAGAAGCATATAACTTTAGTACTTGTAGGATTCACGGCTATCCCCCTGTTTTTTTCTCTTCTTTCTTTTTTGCTTCCAGCGAAATCGAGTCTCCTCTTAGTCAATGAATTTGGCCAAGAAGATCCCGAACTAGTATCACCCCCCTTCTTTAAAAAATGCTACGAAAAAAACTCCGGTTTCTTCTTCCATTCTGAGCCTTTATATCAAAAAAACCCTATCTCAGCCTCTCTCTCTCGAACCCACCTTGTTCTTGCCACTTTCAACTTTGAATCAGCTCCCCAACAGGATACACACTTCCCCATTAATGCTCTTGCATCTACGAGGCTAGCTTAACCTTTTAGTATTTTCCCTTTTTTTTTTTTTTAGTTTGATTTCACCAATAAGAATCCATATGGATTCAAGGAATGAAGTAAGGAACCCAACCCAAGGCCCAAAATAGACCTATGGCAATAATCATTTCTGCCTCAAGTTCGACTGAGCTTATGGCCTCGAACTATAGGATTTGGGTCTGGGGATCACAAAATCAGCACTCCACACAAACTGCCCGACTAACCCGGTTAAAACTGTATGCCAACCAGAGCGGCTGAGGAAAATTATTTGAAAAATGCTCTGAATAATAAGGAGACCAATAAAAATGGTGTACAATTCCAAAGTCTTGGATGAGGGAGATGTGATCAAACGAGGAGGAGTACTGCTAAACCACCTAAAAAACAAAATGATAATGCCACCTTCGATGAACTACCAACCGATTGGTCAAACGGTTGACAAAACTTATGAATTTTTAACATAAACCTCCTTGGTGAACAAGAATCCAACAAAATAAACGGCGCACAATTCCGAGTTCGAACAAGGGAGATACGATCGAAACAAGCTCAAGTGCTCCGAATTTGACATACTCTAATAAACTTCGATTGAGATAAAACCTCAGGGGCCACCACTTGCTTCCTATGGCACGATGCCAATAACTAAAAAAAGTTAGGTTAATGATGACACTCTAAAGTGAACTACATACGTGATGAATGGACTATATACAAGCTTACCCGAGGCTTGAGACCCGGGACTAAGTCTGTAAGGGCCATAATGGTGTTGAGGATGAGAACGATAAGAGCGATAATCGATCGATAAATGCAAGTGCTGAGGGACAAAATTGAGGGTCTACAAATATGTCTCTCTTCAGTAGAGTGAATGAAGGAGTGAATCGTGGGTGCGAAGTGCAAGCGATGCAAGAGTGAAATGAACTCTAGTGAAGAACCCAGATGACCAACAATTCATTCCCCACCTAGCATCAAGGCTAATGGAACAGAGTCGCCCGATCAAGGACTTAAAGAAACGCGTACGCGTCTGGAAGATGGAGTGATCCGCACAATGCCGGAAAAGATAATGAAATCCAAGGGCGATGCCGAAGAAGATGAGGAAATCCGGGCAAGCTCCGGAGAAGGGTCCGGGCAAGTACCAAAAAAGGTTGGATCTAGGTGAGTACCGAAAAAGGTAGAATCACAATGAAGGTCGAAAAGTAGAAAATCCGGCCAAGGTCGGAAAGGTGGAACTGCAGTACCAAGGAAGGGTAGAACCGGTACCGGAAAGTGGGAATTCAGCGACACCAAGAAGGGTGGATCCGGGCGAGTACCGAAAAGGTAGAATCCAGGCGAGTGCCGAAAAAGTAGAATTCCGCAGAGCACCTGGTGGCAGGAAGAATCCGGCTAGTGTCGAAAGTAGAATCCGTGGGCGAAAATTCCAAAAGTAGAAATATGGCAGTACCTGGAAGGTGGGATCCAAGTAGTGCCAAAAAGTATAAATCCGGGCAAGTACCAGAAATGTGGGATCCAGGTGAGTACCGGAAAGGGTCCGAGAGAGTATCGGAAAGGTGGGATTCGGGAGTACCGAAATGGAAGGATCCGGGCTAGTACCAAAAGGGTCCGTGAGTATTGGAAAGGTGGATTCAGCGGCGCCTTAAAAGTAGAAATCGCGAGTATCGGGGCGTGGATCCGGCGAGCATCGGAGAAGGGTCCGTGAGGCCGAAAGGTGATCCAAGTACCAAAGGTGGATCCGGGCGGTAGTACCGAAAGGTAAAACTGGAGTGAGTACCGAAAAAGTAAGATCCGGGCAAGTACCGAAAATGGGGGAATCCGGGTGAGTATCGAAAGGTAGGATCCGGGAGAGTACCGGGAAGGTAGAAATCCGGGCGAGTACCGGAAATGGGGGAATCCAGATGAGATGCTGGAGAACCTGAAACAAGCTAAACGAAGTAAACAAACTTAGGGAAAAGGGGTAGGCCCTAGTATGACGTCCAGGGTCTGCCAACAAATGACCTCGACAAGCCAAAATCAAACACAATCATGACAAAAGAAGGGGGATGCCCCAAGATGACAACACTATATGCCACAAATGATACGCTGAAACCAAGGACTGGGCAATGTTATTTAAAATAGGTACGCCTCTTATAGACGGGGCCTCACAAATGTGACCAAGGGGTGAAAGAAAGGGGGTTATGCCTCAGCCAGGTATCAACGCTTATGTCAAAATCCCATAACCGCATACGGGTCAGTTAGAGAGCTGAAAATATCACAATCATTCATTCATGAAAAATCATCCATTTTATTACATAAAACTGATATAGGGTATGCCCCAGTGTGCACATCTGATATGCAAGTGCCTTGATGAAAAGATCTCAAATGTCTTAAAGATCCAATGACCAAATTGCTTAATGTAAGACAACATATAGGGTGCGCTGTGCACCCTACTTGTTGACGTAAGATTCGTGAATATGACCTCGTGCTAGTCTAGAAGCACCCTTGTCAGATGAAGAAACCCGGCCGTACGGAGCATACTCAAACTTTGATGCCAAACATTCTAGGGCGAAATGGTTTCCAGCAGACATGCGTAAGAGCCAATGCCAACATGAAAGGATGGAGATATGCCCTGCTGTGAATGTGTCAGCATCAGCCAAGGCGCTATCACCAATCCCACTCTCGGGACATCCTCAGATCCGATCAGCGGACCTGAGGCAAGCAAACTGAATGGAGAAGCAATATGTGACCCTTGATACTCCCCAAGAACAGAGACCCGTTGACATCCCGTACTCAATCAGTAGACGGAACCTGTCCATATAAAATGCTTCGAAGCAAACACGAGATCTCATGGTCTCGTGGTGGTTCAGCAACTGGATCAGAATGTAGGCCAAGGGTGAAAGGCGAATGACATGATGGAGACAAAGGCCTGGGGCCACCTAATAAATATCGCTAAACCGACGGCAATGTTAAATATCAAAGAATCATGTGAGCAAGGTGACTTAACCAACATCCGAATGAACAATGTCAAACGATAAGTGAAGTGCACTAAAGGACACGCGCTTTAAGAAGCGGTGACGATTTATCAATAAGAGTAGAAGAAGACCGAAGGGATAAGAAAATGATGAAATGGATAAAGCAAAAAACGGAGAAAACAAGCTGGGATACAAATGTGGCAATGTGTGACAACGACGAACAACTTGTCCCAGGAACGCCAAGTCGAAGCAAGTCACTATAAGACGGGAGTGGTGATGCAGGTAATGATCCAGGGACCTAGTGCGAAGCAATCTAAACCTCATTCCCAATGTATTACCCAGATCCATGGAGAAAGATTGTACAATACTCTCACTCAACTCTCAAAGGAATAATAAATCTCTTAAACTCAAATGACCTTTGATGATCCCAAGTATATTAACGAATACCAAACAAACACAAATTTTTTTTTTTTTGGTGCGTCGAACCACCAATGCAGGCCGAATGCCATACTAACACAATCCAACCAAAAGAACCTTAAACCTCCAATCCCAAATGGTCCTCTCAACCTAAGAATCCCGAACAAAACCTATAGGCGAAACGAAGGGTGTGACAAACCTGACTGGTAGCTTTGGGATGAGAGCATGTCATCATCACACAAAAGGAGATAAAAGAGAAATGAATAGAAATTATTGAAACTAGACTCAAAGGCATACGGTGTGAAGAAGCATAATGGAGAAGAAAAGAAACAAAGAAATGGCGCAGAAAGAAAAACGAAGAATGACACAATGCGTCTGGCAATGCTCACAAATCCACCAATAAATAAAAGCGCATAGGTAGGCCCCAACCCGTCGAAAAAGTATGCAAGGTCGAATGGAAAGAATAGGTCATAATAAACCGCGTGAGGCCTGGGGCAGCTAGCACAGATATATCAATGTATGTTGTGGTGCAATAAGGAATATAGTTAACAAACAAAGATACACTCCATCCTCTAACCATGATCTCAAGTGTAAAACCTCTTCAGTTGATCCACATTGATCAATCATGGAACTGACCCGCCCAAGTCTATCAACCAGCCGCCCATCTCGAGTCAAATGATTTGATGACATAAGGCCTCGCCCACCAGTCTAAACTTACCTCTAGGATCGTTGATCAACTCCCCGAGGACCTTCAAGACCAGGTCTGCCTTTTAAACTTCCCGGCTTGGACCCCTTCTAAAATGCACCGGTCATTTCGATAGTTCGAACATGATATGCCGCCTCAATCTCCCCTCTCATCCGTATATTAAGTTGGTCATAACGGGACTGAGCCCACTCAGTCTCAGATATCTGATGCTCTAATGCTACTCTCAAGGATCCCATCTCAATTTCAACAAGCAACACTGCCTCCATGCCATATATCAAAGAGTAAGGTGTAGCCCTAGTAGAGGTACGAAAAGATGTAATGAGTAAACATCATGAATGCGAAGGAGCTCACCAATCCCAGAAGTCTCAACCATCTTTCTCAAAATCCCCGATATTCTATTCGCGGCCTCAACCGCCCCATTAGTCTCTGTGGGCCTATATGCATGATCGATGAGATGCCGAATACCATACTCTAGACCACAAGAATCCACCTTCGCCAGTCGCGCTCCTATCCGGGAGATCAACTCATGAGGGACCCCACATAGGTATAATGTGATCTAATGAATTCCGCCACCTCGCCACTAATCTAGCATAAGAAGTAGCTTCCACCTAATTAGTAAAATAATCAATAGCCACCAGGATGTACTCATGCCCACTGGAAGACTTGGGTGAGATCTTCCCAATAATATCAATACCCCATACTAAAAACGGCCAAGGGGATGTAAGTGCATGCAACTTAGAGTGCATGCGATCAAGTCCCCGTGCATCCGACACTGACATCCGCACAAACCGCAACAACTGTCTCCCATGGTCAACCAAAAGTAGCCAGTCCTCATGATCTTACGCGCTAGCATTTGACCTCCCATGTGTGGGCCACAGACTCGTGATGAACCTCTCATCACTGACCACAGAGGCGCCGGGGTCCGCATAATATTAATAGGCCATCGAGTGATCTCCTATAAAGGGCATCCCCACAAATAAAAAATCTGCGGCCAACCGCCTCAATGCTCTCCTATCCTTAGTGGCTATCTCGTGTGCTGCCGCAGGCGACGAAATCGAGCAAATACTATGATACCATGGTAGCTCATCCTGATTCTCAATATGTCCAATCAAATAACAGTAAGCGAGTGTGGACCTAGTCTCAATCATCAATGGTTGCACAGTCACTCCCGTAGGAATCTCAACCACAGAAGCTAAGGTGGCTAACGTATCAGCAAACCGATTCTCTGCCCTAGGCAAATGTATATATCTCAACTCGTCAAATTTGGCAACCAGTAGGTTTAAGTAAGCATGGTAGGGCTTCAGCTTCTCATCTTGAGTCCTCCAGATACCCTGGGTCTACTGTATAACTAAGTTGGAATCCCCATGGATCTCCAACTGTCTAATGCCATGATCTCAGCGACGTCCAGGCCCGTGAATGTAAGCCCCATACTCAACTATATTCTTCGTTAACCCGGTAGATGACGGCAAATACTAACCGAACTGACTGGGATGTGATCACCCTGGTGATATCAATAAGATACCAACACCAAACCCTCATTGATTGGCTATGATCATCAAAGTACAATCGCTATCCCGTAATGCTGGTCATTGAAACAAATTGCCATCAAAGGAAACTATCACAATTGGTCTATCATCTGGGATAATCGGCAAAGAAGCCAAATGATCCGCAAATAATGCTTCCTTTACCGATTTCCGTGTCATCTATCGAATATCAAATCACAATAGGAACCAACTATCTCTACGAGCCTACCAAATGTAATTGCAGGTCGGTGGAACAAATATCTCAATGGATCCAATCGAGACTAAAAGTATGGAATACTCCGTCACATAGTGCCTAAGTCTCCCCGTACTAAACCAACAAAACAGAGGCGCTCAACTGGTACGTGTATTTGCACTTGTATTCCGAAGATCCTCTAATTAAATAATAAATGGCTCGCCTTCCCCCCCGAATCATCGAGCCGAAAGCAATATGCATCCCAAAGCCATGTCCGAAACTCCGACAAATATAGAAGGTGGGCCGCCTGGTGTGGGAGGCACTAAACTCGGGGGAGAAAGTAAACATTCCTAATCTTCTTCAAAAGCACAAGCATAATCATTATTCCAAACTGTAGGCTAGTTCTTCCTCTATAGATGAAAAGATAGGCTCGTGATGTCTCGTAGTCTTGCAATGAAACGACTGATGTATGGTAGTCTACCTAAAAAGCCTCTGATCTCTTTCTCATTCCTTGGAGCGGGCATGTCAAGCATGGCCTTGATCTTCTTTGGATCAACCTCTATACCACGCTAACTAACAATGTGACCCGCAAGACTTCTCGTGGTTACCCCAAAGGTGTGACGCCCCAACTCCCCGGCATAGGTGTCAAGGAGAGGTCATTTTTTTGTTTTATTTTTCTTTCCTTCAATGATAAACTTTAAGCTGTCTGTCCATATAATATAAACATCTAATCTGGTATTATATTCCTCAGAAAGCAAATGATTACAAAATATATATATACAAGCTCCATATATGGAAGTGTTCAACATTTACAATATTTACATTGGTTTGCAAAATTTCATATACAAAATAGACCTAAAGGTCTTCCAGTGGGCACCTATTGATGCGTGGCCTTGACTCGATGGATTGTCCTTCCTCCGTTTCTTCTATACCTACACGGATTGAACACCCGTGCTAAGCTTTACGCTTAGTGGGAATTAAAAACACATGGATGACTCCTCCTTAAGGGTCAAATTTTAATTTATACAAATGCATATAACATATACTGAAGCTATACAGATTCCCATCATTTCCTCATATATATACTTCTTTCATAACAAGTTTCATTTCTCACATCTTCCCATATACTTTTTTCATGTCATCTTGTACTTTATTTTTATTTTTGTAACTCAGATACTTTCTTTACTCGTATAGCAATGTTATGCTTCTCAAGATCAAGGCTCATGGTATTCTTCACCCTTTCAGCTTGCATATACCAAGTCATTTTCTTTTATGTTTCATGTCCCCGCATAAACCTTAGAAAATGGATACAAGAAACTCAGAGCGTCCGAAGGCAACTGTCATTGTACGAGACAATGATCATCTTATAAAGGTCCGAAGGCGCTGTGGTGACCCTTTCGGGGCCACCGTGATCCAAATGGGATCTATGTCATCGACCCAAACGGGGCCTCGATATCAGAACAGAACAGAACATAACTTATATGCTGCAGACTTATTTTTCCTAATAGGCATGCCCATCTATCCCTCTACAAGGTTCTAAGCAGACAATCAATATGTATTTATGTTCGTGATATACCCCATATTCCTAATAATTATTGTCATTCTAATCATATGGGATATATACATACAATCATTTATTCATATTTTTCATTGTTCATATCTCATTAGATGCATAAATAACTATGCTCCCATGTATGCTTATAAGCTATTTATGAATTCATAATATGAAGAACTATAGTTACCGCAAGGCCTACTGCTTTCATGATTTCTAGAACTAATATGAATCTAATCTTATCAAGCTGTCTATGGATGGGATTCTTGACTCCAATGGGATTTCCATAGAGTCCAAGAACAATCTCGAATCGGAGTTCGGACGGCAAAGAGCCATGACCTTCCGGCTGGGAAGTCATAATGAGTCAAATCCTGAACTCGGTCGAGCTGACCTCGACCTGGACGAGCGCCTGACCATCACCTAGGTTTGACATCTAATATCCTCTCTCAGGAATATGGATGGATTTTGACCCAATGGGGCCTCGCATAGAGTCCAAGAACACCCCTGACCGAGTTCGGATCAAAGAGTTATGACCTTCCTAAGCCAGTCACACGATTCAAATCCTCGAATCGGCCGAGCTGACCTGACCTGGACGAGCCTCGACCATCACCCTCGGTTCGACATCTAATATCCTCCTCAGGCATATGGATGGATTCTGACTCAATGGGATTTATAGAGTCTGCGAACATCCAAATCGAGTTCGGATTCGAGAAGCAGACCTTCCGGTTGGAGGTCATAATGAGTCAACCTAGACGAGCTAACTTGAACTGGACGAGCTGAGCTCTACAGGACGAGCTCGGTCTGACAATCTTTGGTCTGACAATCTCCAATATTCTCCTCAGGAATATGTCGGATTCTTGACTCAATGGGCTTTATAGGAGTCCAAGAACAATTCCAAATCGGAGTTCGGATCAGTGCTATGACCTTCCAAAGTTGGAGGTCAGCACGTGAGTCAACCTTGACGGGCTGAGTCGGTCAGACGAGCCAGAGCTCGCCGTGACGAGCCGAGCTCTTCGACGAGCCGAGTTTTCAGACGAGGTCTTCTGACCTTTCTATTGTGATGAGGTCTGCTGACCTCTCACAAACGAGGCCTTCCCGAATTCCCACGCATGAGGTCCGCTGACTTCGCCGCATGGTCCTGGTCGACCTCATCTGAGTCCTTCCACTGCACGGCGCCCTCGCCGACTCCAGCCGCATGAGGTCTTCCTCAATTTACCGACCTCCGTTGAGGTCTAATCGACCGCTGCATGAGTTCCGCTGACCCCACGCATGGCGTCCGTCACCTCATTGACGCACTTCTATGGTCGACCTCCTCACCCATTTGACTATTCAGAGTAAAAATACCATAACTTGGTCTACAGGGGTCCAAATTGAGAAATTCAAAATCCTAACATCAAGTTTATTGATGTGGATACAATTTCTTAGAAGGACTTACTTCCAAATTCTATTTATTTCTGACCCAAAAACCCGTTCTAAGGTCCGGCTAGTTGACCTGAACCCGGCAAACCCACCCCACCTGCATCGTGAACTCCCGGCCGACTCCTAAAAAGACCATAACTCGTCTACAGGGGTCCAAATTGAGAGATTCAAAGCCTAACACTCTATTGATGGCTACAATTTACTAGAAGGAATTACTTCCAAATTTTCTTTATTTCTGACCCAAAAATTCATTCTAAGGTCCGGCTACTGCATATGATCCAAAAATAGAGAATTTTCTTGGTTCAACTTGCAACTAGACCCTTCCTAAGACACATACATAGGATCCTTAGAACTCTTCTCAACGTAACTAAGAACAGATCTGAGTTTCCAAACCCAAACCATACACAATTCCATACTATTATACAAAAATCGACACTTTTCCATACGAAACTTAACAAGTCCCATACAACACAAGACATGTATCCATACTCAAATTCCATACCTGTGATCTTCTCTTTTCTTTTCCTTCTTTCTTCTTTCTTCTCTTCTTCTTCTTCTTCTTCTCCTTTCTCTTCTCTTTCTCTTCTCTAAGCACTAAAATGAGATATTTATTTTGGTCTTATCCCTTTTATTTCACTTCCGTTTCAAATAGAGGGAAACTTCCTCCCTCTTCCTTTAAGCCACTATTCCCTTCCACAATTTTCATCCTTATTTCATTCTAATATCTCTTTATTATTTTTAATTTAACTTATGGAGAGTTCTACTTGTTTTAATCTTTATTTTTTCCTACAAAATATACTTTTTATTTTATTATACCCTAAACATGTTATAAAACCTTAGTGGCACACTGGGGGTGTTACAACTCTCCTCCCCTTAAAAAATTTCGTCCTCGAAATTCATACCTGATTCAAAGTTATGGATACTGCTTTCATAGTTGCTTCGCTCCCAAGTAGCTTCTTCACCGTGGTGCTGCCAGAGCACTTACTCAATGGTACTTGTTTGTTCCGTAATATTTCACCTTCCTGAGCCAGAATGGTCTTCTTGCCTCAATATATGAGTCAAATCCTCTCAGATTTCTGTATCTTCTTGCAATCGCAGTAAGTGCGACTCCAATGTATTGATTCTTCTAAGCATCGACACATGAAACACATCGTGTAATTTGGGCCAACTCCTCGAGGGAGTGGTTAACGATAAGCCACAAATAATACGCTCCAAAAATCTATACGGCCCTATGAACCTCGACTCAACTGCTTTCCCCGACTAAACCTTAGAATTTTCCATGGTGATACTCTTTAAAAAGATTATTCCCACGTTACATTCTCCAATATCTCTTCTCTTTAGATCATACGACTTTTGTCGATCACTAGCCGCCTTTAACCTCTGCCTAATAACTTGTACTTTCTCTTCTGTATCTTTTACTATGTCTGGACCTATCAGTTTATGCTCATTCAATTATGTCCAACACACAGGAGTTCTACATTTTCGGCCATATAAAGCTTCATATGGTGCCATACCAATGCTTGACTGAAAACTATTGTTATAGGCAAATTCCATCAATGGAATATACCTATTCCAACTTCCCGAAAATTTATGACACAACCTCACATATCTTTCGAGCACCGAATCAATCTTCTCCGACCGCCCATCTGCTTATGGATGGAATGCCATACTAAAATTCAGCTTAAGGCCTGAAATGATCACCAGAATTCGTAACCTTGATGTAAATCATGGATCTCTATCTCGACAATAACAGACAATCGCGACACCATAACTGATTACCACCCCATATAACTCGCTAGTCGATCCATAGAATAGTCAATCCCGACCGTATAAAATGGGCCGACTTTGTGAGCCTATCTACAATCACCCAAACAGAGTCATTTTTTTGTTGTGTGAGGGGAAAACCCGACACAAAATCCATGGTAATGTTATCCCACTTCCATTGAGGAATTGGAAAGGGATTTAACAAACTTGTGAGCACCGCGTTCAAGCCTTGACTCACGACACGCAAACACTTATACACATACTCAACACATTCCTTTTCATTCCTTTTCTTTCCTGCACTAATAAAATCAAGTTTGTCCCGTGACATCTTATTCCCTCCAGATATACATATAAATAATCGTGATTATGAGCCTCAAATAGCAACTTTTGCTTTAGCTCTTTATCATCTAGCACACATAATCTATTCTGGAAATACAAACTTCCAGCTTCTTTCTCTAAAAACTTGGTCCTTTCACCATCTCTAACCATCTGTAACTTTTTCTGTAGCTCTTCATCATTTTTCTGCGCATCTATAATCCTTTGCTTTAAACTGGTTGCGCTCTAGTTGAGCTAACATAGTCTATCATTTGCTAGTCTCCAATCACTGCATCAGAAGGAGATTGCTACCAACGCCACTAAAGTATCACACTATATTAGCCTTCCGTGGTGGTAATCTATGATGTACTATAATCCTTAAATAACTCTAACCACCTCCGCCGTCCCAAATTTAACTCTTCGTTAGTACTTGAGACTCTTATGACTGTGCAATTCTACACTTTCTTCCCAGATAAGTAGTGTCGCCATATTTTTAAAGCAAACACTACCGCAGCCAACTCTGGGGATCATGAGCGGGATAATTCGCTCATGTGCTTCAACTGCCTGACGCATAAGCCACTACTCCACCAATGAACACATCCAAACCAATGCCTGAAGCATCACCGCATAAGGTATACTCCCGGCAGTCGTTGACGGTGCGTAAAAACGCGGTGTGTAAAACGTATCGCCTATGCGCAAGTGCACGTTGCCGCCCCAAGTAATATGTTAGATCGTGTACGGATATCGATCCACAAGGACAGGTGTATTGACTACAAAGGTTCGCGATAATATCTCAAGAGATGATTTTAGAAAGAAGGTGAATGTGGAAAGTCGACCAGTTTAGATTCTATCAATTATTGCATCAAGGTCAGGGTTATATCTCCCCTCGTCACTTTTATACCGATTATTTCTTGAAAAATATTATTATTCAATGTATTTACAATTTGTCAATGGCGAGGTGGATCTTACTTTACGAGATATCCTTCTCGAGGTATATTCACTATCTCGTGAATAGAGTCGGTATATCTCTATCTCAACTCGCATTCCGAGAGATAACGTCTAACCCCAAATGCCACCTTCGGGATCGGAATATCTCTATTTACCGATTCGACCAAAGCCTTCACCATCCGAATAACCCTCATCTCTCGACCCGCTCTCCAAGGTATTATGCCACCACAAACACATCACCATATATAATTAAATCAGTCAGAGACAGAAAGCACAAGTAACAAATCGATAAATAAATCGACAAAAATAAAGATCCAAACTTTAATCTATCACGCGTGATGTAATTCAACATAACCCTAGAAATAAATCTAGAACATACCGAGTTTAAAAGATCAAAATGTTTAGTATTAAAACATAATTTAATATCCAAAAATAAGAAACAAAGATAAACTCGGCACTTCCTCAAGTCCGTGGCCACCGCTCGAATTCCGTGCCTTCGTTTCGTACGCCCGATCTCCCCACTCCCTCTCAATACTCCGTAATTTAAAATGGATAGTTCAGATCCGAAATGACGTCGCGACGCTGTAACGTCAGCAACGCTTTCCACTTGTTGACGACGTTGACCCGACGTCATGACGCCACGTCATGACGTGGGGACGTCGCGACGTTGGAACGTCGCGACGTGACAACCACTTTCTTGCCTTGGTCCCCATTGCTCCAAAAAAATGCTTCCAAGAGCTACTCTTTTCGCTCCAATGTACCTGCATCCAAACCAGACACCATATCAGGAGTCTAGCCACAAAAACTATAAAATTACTATAAAATAAACGTGAAAATGAAAGACCGACGCGAGTATAATATGAGTGTTTTAGGCACTCATCAGCTGCGTCAATACTAGTGCTTCAACCAGCATTCCTTTCAACTGTTCAAAACTATTTTGACATTTGTCTGTCCACTCAAACTTTATTCCTTTCTTGAGTAACTTGGTGAGCGGAGAAGCTATGACAAAAAAACCTACAATCCTCTATAATAACCTCGGTTAAACTCCAAGAAACTTCTCACCTCTGCTACATTTTGAGGCATTTCCAATTCACAAACCGCTTCAACTTAGCAGTGATCAACTCTCCTTATACCCTCGCAGACACACATGACCTAGGAATGAGACTTCCTTAGCCAAAATCACATTTGCCGAGCTTAGCATATAACTTCTTTTCCTTAACGTCTCCAAGACTCTTCTCGCGTCGCTCATGTTCCCGTGCATCCTTAGAATACACTAGGATGTCATCAATAAAAAACCACCACAAATTGATCCACATAAGGTCTGAAACCCTATTCATCAAACTACGAATGCTCGATGCATTAGTCAACCCAAATGGCATGACCAAAAACTCATAATGGCCATATCGGGTTCTAAATGCGCAAGACATCATCTACTTCCCTTACCTCAACGAGAAGTACCCCGATCGTAAATTCATTCTAAAAGACACTCGCTTCCCTTTTAACCGATCAAAAAAGATCTTCGACTTTGGCAATGGGTACCGCTTTTTCATCGCCACTTTATTGATCTCACGATAATCGATGCACATCCGTGAGTGCCATCTTTTCACTAAATAAAATGTGTGCACCCTAAGGGGGACACACTGGCCTGACAAATCCTTTATCCAAAAGTTCTTGCAATTGACTCCTTTAATTTTCAACTCATTGAGCCATCCTATACCTAGCCCTAGACACAGGGATCGTCTCGGGGTACAATTTCTATAGCCAAGTCCACCTTCCTCTCAAGTGGAATACCTGGTAACTCTTCAGGGAATACATCTGGAAATTCTCTTACTACTGGAATCTTTTCTACATCAACTTGACTCTCTCGAGTCATATCATCAAGTGAGACCTCGAAAAATCCGTATCTCTAATATTAAAATGTACCGGTCAAAATCTGAATTTTCAGATCCGGATGACAAAACCACCACCGCTGGAATCGCCTCGCGGAAATCTAGCTACCACTGCCGATCTCGCCGGATTCGAGGTGGCCTGAATTTCACGCTTTTCGAGACGTAAGCGCCTGACAAGGCAAGGTATGACACATATCGGCGGCCACGCGATATAATCAAATGCCAACCATTTGCATGTCCCCGCTGAGGGACACATGGCACCAAGAGAGATCCATGGTCTGCCATCGAGCCACATGTACCAGTCAGAGAAATGAACCAACGAGGGGCAAACTTGTAATTTTAAGGAGAAGACATCATCTTCCACTTTCTCATTTTCTTCTTGGCGATTGCTTGATCGGCTAAACATGGGTGACGTGGGGTTTTGTGAGAGAGAAAGTCTGGCTTCTCTTCTAAGATCTACGACGATCGATCAGTTTGCACGTCAGCCGCAGCAGGGCAAAATGCTGGTCTACGGCCGAGGCCGTGAGTACCGTATTTGTAGCTTCAAAACTCCGGTAAGGGCAGGTTTTTCTCCTACTTGCTTTACTTTTTGCTTAAGGGCTTTGTAATGGATGGGGATTTGTTGAGGCCTAGATGGTCGTGGTTTCGGTTCCAAAAGTTTTGGACCGAGTTAAGAAATCCCTAGAATGGTTTTGGATCATCACTAGATCAAGCTATGATTTGTGTGATGTGTGTTGTTGCCATGAGTGAATAACATGTTGATTAGAAATTGTAATGCTCTAAGACGAACTGGATTGTGCCTTAGCCCATGTGAGCTAAGT
Source organism: Tetrastigma voinierianum (assembly GCA_016808115.1). Taxonomy (NCBI): domain Eukaryota; kingdom Viridiplantae; phylum Streptophyta; class Magnoliopsida; order Vitales; family Vitaceae; genus Tetrastigma; species Tetrastigma voinierianum. The sequence continues at coordinate 8,474 of JAEQBH010002407.1, read as the reverse complement.
TTATGTTATTATTATAAACTGAATAACATGATGTATGGAATTTAAATTTGTTAATACATGCATGAGTGATATATTAGCATGTATTGAATGTTGTTGTGCATTGCATTGCACTTAGGTGGGGAGTAACTCAAGCAGGGAAATTCCATCATCGCTTTGTCTACTTCGCCGTAAGACCTCTTTTCAGGTATTGAAGACGCATTGGGGATGGGACGATCCGGTTTTAGAGGTAAGAAACAATAGCCGCCTATCTGTAATTTTTCTGCTTCGTAAAATTTCCGCAAGGACCCGCTTGTATAAATTATAATTAAATACAATTGTAAATGGATCATATTTGTATAAAATTTATACTTGGGTTGTATAGATGCGGGTCTCACTGGCCGTTGAGATGATGCACGCGGTTCACTAATGCGAGACACGACTCGCAATGACGGTAGTCAACGGACACCCCGGTTTGGGGCGTCACGCCTGTAAGAACAGTTAAGGTAAACGGTTACCTTGGAGCTCGATATGTAGAGTTAGTAATACGATATACCTAGGAATTTATTTCAAGTAACGGGATAGATCATACATCAGCAGCATCTGGGTGAATTAAGTCAGATGTGTGATGGTGCATAACATGTTTGTCAGAGATGTGAATTTGTATGGAATCAGGCGCTTGGTGAATAGCATAGGAAAAAGTGTTGAACTAGGGTCAGCAGTCCATCCTATGTTCCAAATTATGGGGCGTAACAGTCCGTAAATAAGCAAGAAATTAAACGGAAAAAAAAATAAAAATTTCTGGACAGTGCTCCAGTTTTTGAACATGAACATAATGAGTTTTGTGGAATTCTGGAAAATTATTCCAGTTTTCGCACAAGGAAAATGAGTAGTAATTAAATTAATTAGAAGTGGTAAAGAGCAAGGTACAAGCTACCATCTTTAGTGGGAGGTGAAGCACCGGACGATGGTGAAAAATTTGATTTTCCGGGCAAGGTCGGGGCCAAGACCAAATAGATTGTGTGTCAGGAGACTCGAAGGTTGTTCCGCCAGATATGGAAAATAGTTATAATTCAACTCTTAAACAGGTGTATAACTCCTGCAGTGTGGCAGCTACTGCATCAAAGGAGTAAAGTGTAAAAAAGCTGTCGGGATGAAAAAAAAAAAAAAATCGCTAGGGGTTAGACCGCTGAGGTCGAGACATGGATCAGGTCGCGACTGGGTGTGGTTGGACGGAGGTCGCGACCAGGAAAATGGGCGCCGCGACTTATTGGCCAGGGGTCTCAGGCTGGCCGTTGAATTGATGTCGCGACATCATTTGAGGTCGCAACATGGGTGGTAACAAAGGGAGGTCGCATGGCGCCGCAACGTAGCGTAAAATGGGTCGACCGATGCCAGGTCGCGACACCATTTTGATGTCGCAGACAGAGGGGATCGAGGCGGTGTCGCGACACCATCGATGTCACACTACTAGAGAAATTGATGTCGATTACGAATTGGACAAGTCGGACACAGCGGCAAAGGGCTGGCCGGGCTTGATGTCGCGACATCATTTTGATGTCGCCGGCTACGGGACAGCACCAGAGGTCGCGAGATGAGCATGATGTCGCACGACAGGTTGGCCCCCGTGATATCGCGGCTAACCACGCCACGACTTGGTTTCGCTGGGAAACCGATGTCGCGTGGCGCTGGTCGGGCCCAGATATACCGGCCCCGGCTCGACCGTATGACGGTCGCACATGAAATTGAAGTCGCGACCGAAAGTGGTGTTGATGCATGTCGCGACACCAATGTGATGTCGCGACATGGATTACTTTCCGTGGAGGTCGCGCGACCGAAAAGATGTCGCGACCGCCCAGGGTCAAGGGGGGAAGGGAGGTCGCTACATGCGCCCACGACCGGCGCTATGCCCGCGACCGCGCTGGCCGCGGCGCCGCCGGCTACGCGCGCGACCTGGCGCGCAGCGCAGCAACGCCACGACTGGCACCGCCGCACTGCGCGCCAGCTACGGTCTTTCCGGTGCGCGCGACCGCGTACCCAACCGCGCTTTGATTTATGGCAATCGCTTACAAGAATCGTTGGATCACCGTTTCCGCGGACACCGCTCACAACACGCTCGTCGTGGTAAAAAAATACAAAATTTTTTAAAAATTTATTGTGTGATTTAATATATAAGATATTTTATATTGCATTTATTATAAAATGCATTGATTTAGGTATGTGGAAAAAATTTTAAAATTTTTCGATCTCAATAGTGTCTCGAGGTCAGATTTACACCCTTTTGAGATACGTATTGTTGTCGCATGTTTTTAATCGTACGGGTATTGCATAGGAAATTATATGCATGGTGAAATGCGTATAGAAAAGGAGAATGCTAAGGTTAGGAAACTATGACCTTAGGGATTTGGATAGTGAAATGAACGAAAGCTTGGAATAAATGAATTGAGCGGTTAGCGCTAGCACCACTTAGGAGGAACGCCTACTTCGCTGTCAAGTCTATTAGTAATCGCATGCGATCGCTAGTTGGGATCGAAATGAAAATTAAATGAATCTTTGTTGCCATTTGACATATGTAGATGGCTGGGGTCGAGGGAGAGGACGTAGAGGTTGTCCACGAGGTGCTGCCACACCACCAAATAAGCCACCGCCAGCTCACGAGGCCGCAGGAGAGCGTGGTCAGCCGCTATTGCACGTGCTAGTGCCAGCGTGCCAGGAGGAGTAGACGCACATACGAGGCATCTGTGATATGGGTGTCGGGTACTAAGAGGAAAGAAGATTCATCTTCTTCCAACCCTAGAGTTAAGGTAAGACTTCGCTTCGCGAAGGATATCCGTGATGTGGCCAAGATTATCGTGACCAAGGCCGATGAGACACCTAGTCAGCAGGCGTATGATGTGTTATTTCGCAGATGTACTTAGACACTCGACGGATTGCCTAATGGAGGCAGGAATCCTAAAGGTGGACACCTCATCCCAACTATTGGGCTGAGACGAGTTGGGTCGCAATCAGATAAGCAGATGGTGTGTGTTACCATCACACAAATTCTGATACATATGAGGAGGGATTGCCCTCAGAGACAGGGATCCCAGGGTTTTGGGACAGCGCGGTCCCAGTCAGCGATAGGACGAGAGAGGACACAACTTGTTCCTCCACCCCCTAGTATGGATCAGGGGAACCAGTATCAGTTCCAGGGTACCACACCAGCACCTAATACTTCGCAGACGGGTCACATAGGCCAGAGCGTAAGACGAGGTAGAGCACAGGAATTGATGGCTGAGAGTTCGGGTCAAGCTAGGCAGATGACGTGTTACCATTGTCGCCAGCCTGGGCATATGAGGCAAGATTGTTCTAGGAAGCAAAGGTCCTACGGTACAAATAGACCGAAATGCCTCAGACAGCCAAATATGTGGCACGTTTCTACTCTCGTACTTGTTGACTAGAGTAGCATTTAAAGTAGATGCATCAAATTTATTCATCTTGTGTGATGGATTTGGGCTTAGAGGTTGAGACCTTTAGAGAAGCCAGATGTGGATGTTCTTCCTGTGATTTAGGGGTGAGAGTCGACCTGATAGGCCCGATTGGAGTTAGAGATCTCCGAGATTTTGCTTATGGTGGACCCTGGGATTGGGTGCCACAGTATGACATAATTGCATTATACATGCACAAAAACATCGCATAACATGGGTGTGAGTGCATGGGATGAGACTGACACCGTAAGCCAGTGTTCGATGGTGTGTCAGTGAGTACATTAAGCAGATCAACACCGCGTATGGTGTTGATTAGTGGGCTTATTAATAGGACAACGTCCAAATGAGTCGTGATTGGGTTAAGGAAATGGAAATGGCTAATTGCATTTCATATACACCGGGCACCCTAGAACACAGAGCGAGTGTACGAGGTATTGAGTAATTGCTTCTGAGAGTTGACCAACAATGTTATTTATCGGAGTGTGTCCACTACAACATCGGAGGGTTGTCCATATAATATCAATCGTCGGAGAGTTGTCCAGTTGATATACATCGGAGGGTTGTCCATATGATATACATCGGAGGGTTGTCCATATGATACACACCTAGGTCATTCCATGTAATATCAATCGCCTGAGTCATTTCCAATTGATATATACTTCTGAGGTTGTCCACAAAACAAAATAGATTATCGGAGTATGTCCACTATTTATATTGGAGGGTTGTCCATAGTTAAAAAAAACAAATACTTTTGTTTGGAATTGGTTATCACCCATACTTAGGGTCAGAAAGTGCGGATGAGCTCCAGAGACTCGAGGACGTAGGACGCACGGATATGGCTATCACCCACTTGGGGTCGGGAGCGATGAGCCTGAGTGACTCGAGAGGAAAACACAAGGACATGGTTATCACCCAGACTTAGAGTCGAGTGATAGGAGTCGGGGGTGACTCGAGATTTAGATACCCATTGGACATTTCATTGGGAGTTGGTGAGCCTGCGAGAGCTCGATATATGGATGTCATTCATGACAGGGATTAGGTCGACTGGCCCATGGGATGGTCGATTGTGGCCTTGAGAGGTCATCGCTACACACCAAGCTGGATCAGGTCGCATATGCACGTGGTAGGATGCAAGATGTGTGTGTGGAATTTCGAGACGAAATTCTTTATGGGGAGAATGTAAGACCCCTAAAATCCGGGATTCCTAAAGCGAGGGTAAAATGGTAATTTCGGGTCAACCGAATTTTTCTAGATCTCGATGACAAAACGGACTCCACCGTTGGAATCGCCTCATGATCTAGCTACCACGTCGACTGGATTCCGAGGTGGCCTAATTTCACGCTTTTCGAGGCGCTGTAAGTGCCTGACATGACACATGGCAAGGTAAGGGGGATGCTATGGCAAGGATTAGAGGGCTGCCACGTGTAGGGAGACCAAATGCCAACCATTTGCATGTCCTCATGAGGACATGGCACCAAGAGGAGATCCATGGCTCACATTGAGCCACATGTAAAGGGTCGAGAAAGTCAACTAACGAGGGGCAAACTTGTAATTTTAAGGAGAAGACATCATTTCCACTTTCATTTTTCTTTCTTCTCTTGGCTGGTTGTTTGATCTGGCAGTGGCTGGAGATGGGGGTTTTAGAGAGAGAAAGTCTGGCTTCTCTCTAAGATCTACGACGATCGGACCGTCTACTCACTCTCAAATGCTTAATAGGCAAGTCGGGTCTACACGCCGAGGGCTACGTGTGAGTACTCGTGATTGGGGAGTTTCGAGAAACCCGAGAAGGTAGGGGTTTTTCTCCTACTGTTTTACTTTGCTTAAGGGCTTTGTAATGGATGGGATTTGTTGAGGCCTAGATGGCCGTGTTTCTGCCCAAAAAGTTTCTGACCGAGTTAAGAAATCCCTAATGGCCTGACTGGCCCATGGACTCGTTTCGCGTGATTGTGTGGATGTGTGTTGTCGCATGAGTGAATAACATGTTGATTGTGAAATCAGGCGTTCCAAGCATTTAACCGTCGGATTGTGCCTTAGCCCATGTGAGCTAAGTTTATGTTATTATTATAAACTGAATAACATGATGTATGGAATTTAAATTTGTTAATATATGCATGAGTGGGATATATTAGCATGTATTGAATGTCATGCAGTCATTGTATCGCACTTAGGTGGGGAGTAACTCAATGTAGTGGAAATTCCAATTACTGGGCTTTGCTCACCCTGGGCCGTGGGACCCCCTTTTCAGGTATTGAAGTTACGATTGGGATGGGACGATCCGGTTTCTTGTGAGGCGAAGAAATGGCCGAAGCCGTCTTATCTTGTAATTTTTTCTCGTTTCTTTGTAAAATTTCGCAAAGGGGACCCGCTTGTATAAATTATAATTAAATACAATTGTAAATGAATCATATTTTGTATAAAATTTATACTTGTCAGATTGGATGCGGGCCCCATCAGTCGCTTATTACATGTACGTGTCTCACCCACGCAGACACGTAGATTAGCGGCTGACACTAGTAGTCAACCTGACACCCCGGTTTGGGGCGTCACAATCACAGCCAAGAATGTATCACATCCTTTCCTCATAAATCTCCTACTTATAGTGGAGATCACATCGACATTACACTGATCCAATGCCTCAGACTTCATTACCCTCAGTCCGGTCGAGCATCTCAACACTACCGTCTTTGTCCACAATCAACGAGCAATTTCTAAGCCACAACCAATCCATGCCTAGAATCAAGTCAAATTCATAATGGTAAGGTTATCAAATCCGCAAGAAACTCTTCTTGTTTGTATAACAATGGGGCAATTTCTATATATGCTATTTACACTAACGTCGTGTCTCAACTGACCAGTTACATGCATGTCATATGCTAACCGCTCCACCGCCGGTATTCCATCGAACACATGCTCAATGCATACATATGAATGAGTGGATCCAGGATTAATCAATGCATGCATCTCAAAATCATATAAAGAAAATATACCAGCTATAACCTCAGGAGCATCCTGATCCTCACGAGCCTTCATAGCATATGCTCGTGCTGGTGCTGTAGGCATAGGACGCTCCACTGTCTCTGAAACTATGCCTCCTCGTCCTCTATGCTGATATGGACCACTACGACCCCTACCGCTATTGCGAGTCGAAAGTGGTGCCGTAGATCTTCCTCTACCACTTCCTTGTTGACTCTATTATCCCCTCGATTCGGGACACCGTGCTATCAAATGATCAAGGCTTCCTACACCGGAACACCCTCCGTCACTAACCTGCCAAACTCCCAAATGCCTTTTTATGGCAATGAGGACGATCGGAATTTCTCTTTGTCTCCTTTGAAGCACCCCTACATCTTCTGTGCTACATTGGACCTTTGCCTTCTACACTCTCGTAAGCCAGATTTATATTAGTTGAGTACAGGTTCTCTGGCTCTCTTTTTCCAGGAGGGATGAAGCTCCTCTGAAAACTTCTTAACTCAAAATCTTTCTTTCTTTCGTTTCTACGTCTCTCTACTTTCATTGCGGCTTGGACCCAGGCGATAGAAATCCTTTGGCGGAGAGAAGTCATAGGTGCGAATATCACTGATGGAATCATGCGATCCATCCTCAAATTGCCTACACGATGCCTCTGTGAGACCAAATTCAGTTATGCCCACTAAATTTATTCAAATTCTTTCATATTCAGTACCAAATGGTTCTTCAGCTGGAAATTTAGGAATTTGTTTCCACTTGGAATCCATATCTCCCAGTAACATCTTTGCCACGAACTCTTGGACCAAGAATTTATGTCGGAGGTTGGAATCCTTGGACTTTTGAGCACTAGTTTCCACCAATCGTATGCCTCACCACAATAGTGATACTTGCATGATGCTCTGATCGGAGAGCATCTAACCTCTTCGATACTCTTTCTTTTCTAACTTGAGAGTCGACTTCTCGGCTCTTGTACTCACGACCCATGGAATTCCTGCGCTCCATGTCTTCTTCACATTGTCTATTGGGCTTTAGGAGAATCAATCTATCAAAACCCGAGCCATGTCTGCGATGTTCTCAAACCAAAACCATGGATCATTAAACCACATTAGGAAGGCATTAACCCTATTCCATTTGGTTAACACTCTCCTTGACTTCTTCAGGACGATCCATCTGTAAAGCACAACAGGACATCCACATCGAAGAACATTTACTAAACATAGGCTTTTCTATCATATATACTCTATTCATTTGCCTAAACTAAGGCTTTTGAAGCCTAAACCTAGGCTCTTGTCTGTAAATTTAATGGCGCCTGACTCGGCATAGGGTGTCAGAGTGAGGGTCATTTTTTATTTTCTTTCCTTCAAGTATAACTTTAATAGTTCATTCATATAATGTTAAACAATTGACTTGTATTATATTACATAGCGGATTACAAAATATATATATACAAGCTCCATATATGGAAGTGTTCAACATTTACAATATTCCACATTGGTTTGCAAATTTCATATATACAAAATAGACCTAAAAGGTCTTCCAGGTAGGCACCCTATTGATGCGTGGCCTTTATTTCTTGATGTGGATTGTCCCTTTCCTGTTTCTCTTCTGTACCTACAGTTGAGCATACGTGCTAAGCTTTTATGTGAAGTGGGAATTAAAAACACATGGATGACCTCCATTAAGGGTCACCCCACTTCTATACAAATGCATATAACACATATAACAGTTACAGATTTTTATCATTTCTCATATATATACTTTTCATAACAAGTTTCATTTCTTGTCATCTTCCATATACTTTTTCATGTCATCTTGTACTTTATTTCTTTAATCTTTATCTTGTATACTTTCATAGCATAGCAATGCTATGCTTCTCATATCATATATATTCTCTACCTTTAGTTTGCATATACGGTTATTTTCTTTTATGTTTCATGTGCGCATAAACCTTAGAAGTGGATGAGGAAGCGTAAAAAGGCAGAAGGCTTGTTGTCATTATGCGAGACAATGATCTCATCTTATAAAGGCCGAAGGCGGCGCGGTGACCCTTTCGGGGCCACCGTG